>JAJPUD010026422.1:0-16518 GCA_023553655.1 Myrmecobius fasciatus
CTTCCTTATCTCTTTTGATTAGATCTATCTTGGCTTTTACTTGATCTGAGATAAGGATTGCTACCCCTGGTTTTTTTTTGTTCACCTGAAGCATAATATTTTCTGCTCCAGCCGTTTACCTTCATCCTATATGTGTCACTATGTTTTAGATGGGTTTCTTGTAGACAACATATTGTGGAATTCTGGTTTTTAATCCTGTCTGCTATCCGCTACAGAATAATAATATTCCAAGACATTCATATACCATTGCTTATTCAGCCATTCTCCAACGGATGGGCATCCATTCAGTTTCCAGTTTTTTGCCACTACAAAAAGGGCTGCCACAAACATTTTTACAAATGTGGGTCCCTTTCCCTCCTCTAAGATCTCTTTGGGATATAAACCCAATAGAAACACTGCTGAGTCAAAGGGTATGCACAGTTTGATAAGTTTTTGAGCATAGTCCCAAATTGCTGTACAGAATGGTTAGATCCGTTGGCAGTTCCACCAACAATGTATCAGTGTCCCAGCCCTTCCACATCCCCTTCAACATTTGTCATTATCTTTTCCTGTAATTTTAACCAATCTGACAGGTGTGTAGCAATATCTCAGAGTTGTCTTAATTTGCATTTCTCTGATCAATAAAGATTTGGAGCAACTTTTCATATTACTAGAAATAGTTTTAATTTATTCATCTGAAAATTGTCTGTTCATATCCTTTGAAAATTTAACAATTAAAGAGTGGCTTGAATTCTTGAAAATTTGAGTCAATTCCCTATATATTTTAAAAATGAGGCCTTTATCAGAACCCTCAAATGTAAAAATGATTTCCCAATCTATTGCTTCCCTTCTAATCTTGTCTTCATTAGTTTTGTTAGTACAAAAACTTGTTGATTTAATATAATAAAAATGATCTATCTGGTGTTCAGTTAAGAGTTCCACTTCTTCTTTGAACACAAATTCCTTCCTTCTCCACAGATCTGAGAGGTAAACTATCCTATGCTCTTCTAATTTGTTTATAATATTACTCTTTCTGTCTAAATCATGAACCCATTTAGATCTTATCTTGGTAAGTGGTGTTAGGTGTGGATCAATGCCTAGTTTCTGCCAAAAACGTTTCCAATTTCCCCAGCAGTTTTTGTGAAATAGTGAGTTCTCATCTCAAAAGCTGGTGTCTTTAGGTTTGTCAAATACTAGTTTGCTATAGTTATTGCCTAGTTTGTCCTGTGATCCTACCTTATTCCACTGATCAGCTACTCTATTTCTTAGCCAATACCAAATGGTTTTGATGACCACTGCTTTATAATACAGTTTTAAATCTGACACAGCTAGGCCACCTTCATCAGCATTTTTTTTTCATTAATTCCCTGGAAATTCTTGATCTTTTATTCTTCCAGATGAACCTTGCTACAATTTGTTCCAGATTGGTAAGGAACTAAATAAGTAGTATTGTCACATTTATTATATTTGCTTGGCCTACCCATGAGCACTTAATATTTTTCCACCTGAAAAGATCTGATTTTATTTGTGTGGAAAGTTTTTTGTAGTTTTGTTCATATAGTTCCTGAAGTTCCCTTCACAGATACATTCCCAAATATTTTATACTATCGACAGTTATTTTGAATGGAATTTCTTTTTGTATCTCTTACTGCTGGACTTTGTTGGTAACATATAAAATGCTGATGATTTATGTGGATTTATTTTGTATCCATCAACTTTGCTAAAGTTGTGAATTGTTTCTAGTAGTTTTTTAGTTGAGTCTCTAGGGTTCTCTAAGTATACCATCATATCATCTGCAAAGAGTTATAATTACCTACTCTAATTCCTTTAATCTCTTTCTTCTCTTATTGCCAAAGCTAACATTTCTAATAAAATATTGAATGGTAGTGGTGATAATGGGCAGCATTGTTTCAATTCTGATCTTAGTGGGAATGGTTCTAGTTTCTCCCCATTGTATATGATGCTTACTGATGGTTTAAATAGATGCTAACTATTCATTTTTGAAAAAGAAAATTTACTCCTTTACTCTTTAGTTTTTTTTAATAGGGATGTGTGTTGGCTTTTATAAAAAAAATTTTTCTGCATCTATTGAGATAATCATATGAATTTTGTTAATTTGGTTATTAATATAGTTGATTATGATGTCAGTTTTCCTAATATTGAACCAGCCCTGCATTCCTGGTATAAATCCTAGTTGGTCATAGTGTATTATTTTGGGGATGACTTTCTGAAATCTCTTTGCTAGTATGTTATTTAAGATTTTTGCATTAATATTCATTAGGGAAATTGGTCTATAGTTTTCTTTCTCTGTTTTCACTCTACCTGGTTTAGCTATCAGCACCATATCTGTGTCAGAAAAGAAATTTTATAGGACAGCTTCTTTCCCTATTTTTCGAATACTTTATAAAGTATTAGAATTAATTGTTCTTTGAATATTTGGTAGAATTCACAAGTAAATCCATCTGGCCCTGGAGATTTTTTTCTCAGGGAGTTGATTAATAGCTTTTTCTATTTCCTTTTGCTAAAATGGGGCTATTTAAACAATTCATTTCCTCTGCTGTTGACCTAAGCAATCTATATTTTTATAGATATTAACCCATTTGATTAAGATTATCAAATTTATTGCCATAAAGTTGGGCAAAAGTGCTCCTAATTATTGCTCTAATTTCTTCTTCATTGGTGGAAAGTTCTCCCTTTTCATTTTTGAGACTTACAATTAGATTTTCTTCTTTGCTTTTTCTAATTAAATTAACTAAAGGCTTATTTATTTTATTGGGTTTTTTCATAAAACCAACTCCGTTTTATTTCTTAATTCAATGGTTTTCTTATTCTCAATTTTATAAATCTCTCTTTTATTTTCAGAATTTACAATTTGGTATTTAAATGAGGGTTTTTAAATTGTTCTTTATCTATCTTTTTTTAGTTGTAAGCCTAATTCATTGATCTTTTCTTTCTTTATTTTATGCCAGTATGTATCTAGACATACAAAATTTCCTCTTACGAATGCTTTGGTTGCATCCTGCAAATTTTGGTATGTTATCTCATTATTGTCATTCTCCTGGATGAAATTATTCATTGTGTCTATGATGTGCTGTTTTACCCATTCATTCTTTAGGATTAGATTATTTAATTTCCAATTAACTTTTGGTTAAATTTCTCCTGGGCTTATATTGCATGCGATTTTTATTGCATCATGACCAAAAATGCATTTAGTATTCCTGCCTTTCTGCATTAGATTTTGAGGTTTTTATGCCCTAACACATGGTCAATTTTTGTATAAGTTCCATGATATGCTGAGAAAAGAGTGAACTGTCTGTCTTTGTACAGTTTTCTCAAACGCTATGTCATAAATAACTTTTCTAACATTTTGTTTATTTCCCTAACTTCTTTCTTATTTATATTGTGCTTTGATTTATCTAGTTCTGAGAGAGCAAGATTAAGATCCCCCACTAGTATAGTTTTGCAGTCTATTTCTTATTTTATCTCTCTTAATCTCTCCTCTAGGAATTTGATGCATATATATATACACCACTTGATGCATATATGTTTAGTATTGATATTGTTTCATTATCTATGGTACCCTTTAGTGAAATGTAGTTTCCTTCCTTATCTCTTTTAATTAGATCTATCTTTCCTTTTATTTGATTTCAGATCAGGATTGCTACCCCTGCTTTTTTCTTCACCAGAAACATGATAAATTTTGCTCCAGCCCTTTACTTTCACTCTGTGTGTATCTCTTTGCTTTAGATGTGTTTCTTGTAAGCAACATATTGTAGGATTCTGGCTTTTAATCCAATCTGCTATCTGCTTCTGTTTTATGGGAGAGTTCATCCCATACATATTCACAGTTAAAATAACTAATTCTGTATTTCCTGCCATCTTATTTACCCAAAGTTATATTTTTCTCTTTCCTTTCCCCCTTCTCTCCTCCCCAGTATTTTGCTTTTGATGAACACTTCCCTCAAAAAGTTCCCCCCCTTTAGAACCCTTTACACCTTTTCCCTAATTCTTCTATTTTCACTTCTATTAGTGTTTCCCATTCTTTTCCCCCTTTCTCTCCAACTTCCCTATAAGGTGGGACAAGTTTCTCTGTGAAAGCAAATATGTCTGATATTCTCTCTTAGAGCCCAATATTATGAAAATAAAATTCACACAATACTCATCCTCCTCCCTTTCTTTCCCTCAAGTATAATAGGTTCTCTTTGCCTCTTCATGAGATGTAATTTCCCTTATTTTGCCTCCTTTATCATCTTTTTTTCCCAGTATAAACCTCCTTTCTACCTCTAGTTTATTTTTCATAATATCAAAATGTAATTAAATTAAACCCATATTCTGCAAGTATACCCATAATAGAAATATAGTTCTCAAGAGTTCTTTCCTTTTTACATTTTTATGCTTCTCTTGAGTTCTGTGTTTGCAGGTCAAATTTTCAGATCTGGTCTTTTCATTAGAAATAAGTAAAATTTTCCAGGTTAGTTGTTTTTCCTAGGAGATATTTCATATTTTTTTCTATTTTTTCATTTTGTTTGATTTTTGAAGGCTTATTGAATCATTCACTTCCATATGTTCAATTCTAATTTTTTTTAGAGTATTATTTTCTTCAGTTACCTTTTATAGCTCTGTTTTTAATTGGCCAATTGATTTTTTTTGTTCATTGTCTTCTTTTTTCATTTCACCAATTTTGTTTTTCAGTGAGTTGGTGTCACTTTCCATTTCTCCAATTTTGTTTTTCAGTGAATTGGTTTCTTTTTCATATCTCTTTTGTAGGGCATTATATGCTTTTTCCATTCCTTCTTGCAATGATCTCATTTCATTTCCCCATTTTTCTTCTAACTCTCTTCTAAGATTCTTTATGCAATCTTCCAGGAAAGTCTTATGAAATGGGGACCAGTTCATGTTTCCCTTTGCAGTTTCCTCTGGAGCTGGTTTACCTTTAGGAACTTCAGGATTTGAGGTCTGTTCTCTCTATATATAAAAGGTGTCTATGGTGTGAGTTCTTTTTATTTATTTTTTTTCATTTTTTTAAGGCTTTGAGTTCTGTTCAAAGCAAAGGAAGAATAGTTGCTTTAACTTGCCCTTGGGCAGTTCTGTTGATTGATTTCTGGTGCTTGGTAATAGCAGCTAGGCCCAACTTTCTTCCTGGGCTCAGTGGTTTACAATTTATCTTTTACCAAAGGCAAATCTGCCAAACCACCTGCTTGGAATCAGTCTAAGAAGCCTACAGAAGATTCTCAGGTGCTTAGAAACTGAAACACTCAGAGTCTCAGAGTCCTGCCCTGGTCTCGCCATGCTACTGTCTAGGCTCACAAAAGCCTACCCATTTAAAACAGACCTGGGAATATGTTGTACTCCAAATATTTGTTGGGTCCTTTGACTACAAAGTCAGTTTAGAGGTTTAATCTGCTGTTGTTTTGAGAGAAAGTTCAGAGGAGGTTGCAGAGAGTCATGTCTACTCTCCACCATCTTGGCTCCCTCAACATTAACACTTGTAAAACCTTTTGTTCCAAATTTGTTTTCTCCCTTTCTTATTCCCACCCACTCCACTAGATGGCCAGTAATTTGATATATGTTAAACATGTGCAATTCTTCTATACATATTTCCACAATTATCATGTTGCATAAGAAAAATCAGATCAAAAAGGAAAAAAAAATACGAGAAGGAAAACAAAATACAAGCAAACAACAAAAAAAAAGAGTGAAAATGTTATTTTGTGATGCACACTCAGTTCCCACAGTCCTCTGTCTGGCTGTAAATGGCTCTCTTCCTCAGAAGACCATTGGAACTGACCTGAATCATTACATTGTTGAAAAGAGCCATGTTCATGAAAATTGTTTATCATATAATCTTGTTGCTGAGTACAAGGATTCTGCTCACTTCACTTAGCATCCATTTATATAAATCTCTCCAGTCCTCTCTGAAATTATCCTGCTGATCTGTTCCTTTCAATATATATAAATAAAAGCAAAGGAGGTAAAAATATGCCAAATTTGGAGTTTGCATACTGGTTAAGTAATTCAAGACAGTTTAGTGATTTCTTGAAATATGATATCTAAGCTTTTTCTTTTTTTTCTTTTATCATAGCTTTTAAGGAACATAATAGGCTTTAATTGTTTCTTTTCATTCTCTTTCATCCTATTTTCCATATAAGAATTTTATTTTGTTTTTGCCTGCCTAGTTCACTTTTTTCTTTTTGTTTTTACTGTAATACCTTAAATCTTTTTTGTTTGTTTGTTTTTTACTTAGTTTTAATATTTTTAACTATAGCATTGGATTCTGAAATATACTTATTCTGTTGTATTTTTAGAGTGTCTGGTGCTTGAGTAAGACTTTTTAAATTTTTATTCTGTTTTTTTCTTTTAAGTTTTGACTTGCAACATTTAATTTTATTATTTACCTCTTACTGTAACACTTTTTTGGGGGGCTAACAATTAGTAGTCTTCTATTCATTCTTTAACTTTTCCTAATCCATTTTACTTCTGTGGTTCCACTTGTAATTATATTATATTAACTTGTAATTTTTGAAATTTCATTTTTATATTTTCATATTTCATAATATTCTTCATTTTATTAATATCTATTGACCTTTCTAGGAATGATAACAAACATCTTGCTCTTTGCTGTTCATTTGAATCTCTTTTGGCTTTGCAATTACCAGTTATTTTCACTCTTATCCTTCTTTTAGTAAACTGACCCTTCACATCTTAGTTCTTAGGCAGGACTAGATCAGATGGATAATAACATATCTTGATCCTGTACCCTACAGAATCTTGCTCTGGTTCTATGAAGTAGACATCATTGTTCTAAAGGAGGTAGCTGACTCTGGGATTCTACTTTTCAACCCAGTCTACTTCTTTAATTGAAGAAGATTACATAATATTTGTCCCAAGACTCATTCCACTACCATAATCCTGAATTAGTGTGTTGAGCTAAGCCCAGATCCTTCCCCATCCACCCCTTAACATTTTTAGATGTGGCTGTCTAGCACACATCTTCTTCTGGGTGTTACCATCTCAGAAAGGGAGAACAAACATATTGCTTCTGTTTCATGGTCCCTCTTTTAATTTTATTTGGGTTGCAATTTGTGATGCAAATTGTAGTGAAGGTCTCTTAACTAGCAACAATGAGGCAAGGATCCCAGTCTATGTCATTAATCTTATATTAATGCTCAAAGAAGTAGTAGAATGGAAAAGCCAGTATTTGAAACAGATTTTTTTAGTAAATCCAATGATCTTAGTATCACACTGTCTATTTCTAGAGAGTTATTTAAGAAATGTATTAATAACCATTTAAGAAAATTATTAATAATCATCAAACAAAAAATTAAGGGAACTTTTGAAACCTTGAGTTACTTCTTCTCAAAAGAACATGATGCACTAAGTAATGTTTGTGATTTTCATTCTCCTCCAACTTAACACCGAGTAAGTGACTGGTTAATGCCTATGTTCTAATATATTTCCAAATTTTTGATCATTCATAATATTTTGGCACTATTCAGAACTCCATATCTGTATTTCATGAACTAACTTTAACAGAATTGCTAAAGAAAGACAAAAGGAATCCAGAAACATGTAACCTGGAATCAAAATGGTAATTGGTATTTGCTTTAAAGTTTTTTGAAAGGTTTGTGGAATGTCCTTTACTTCTGGATGCACAGTGATGGGGAAATGCAATTGACAATAACTGGTCTTGCTGTCTGAATTCTTTGAATGAGGCATTGTGTAAAATTCCTACCTCATTAAATCTGCTGTTCAGCTTTACCCCTTGGAGTTACCACAGATCAGTTCTGAGTCAGCCCTGCTGGTTGTGAAACCATTTAAGGCAAATAAGATGCGTAAAGCATGAGGTGTAATATAATACAAAAGTCAGGCTAGCCACATTTTTGACTTGTTAAGTAAATTTTTGCATTCTTTGCTGATCAAAATAATATTTGTTCTTTTTTCTTAAACCAATATTATTTAAAATTTTGCAGGCAGAATGCTGCATCTTCCAAATCTCAAATAACAGAGAAAGGCTTTTGAAAATGGCAAAGAACCCTCAATTCATTTCGCTTCAAAAAGTTTAAAACAAGAGCTTCCTTGTATCTACTCTAAAGTGGGCCAAGTACAGGAAATTCATTTAGGTGGAGATGTGATTTGAACAGAACCAGAAACTCTACACAGATCAGTGAACCACAAGGATCATCCATGAAGAATCTGATTTTTCCTTGACTTTTACTAGAAAATGTATGTATCATGGTGGGGTAGTGAAATAATGGTGGAGAAATGTGTTTGGAGGAGTTGTCTCTTCACTGAAATTTTGCTCTCATTTCACATAATTCAACAGCTGTTTTACAATAGAACACTAATCTCATCTATGTGGGAAAAAGTCTCAAATAATCAAATTTAATTAATCAATTAAATTTAAATTAATTAAAGTAAATAGGAAAGTTTTGTTTGTTTATTTTTATTGCCTATAACTGTGCCTTTCAGTCATTCCATTTATATTGTTATCTAATGGGACTTAATTTCTAAAAAAATAGTTTTTCCTACTAAAGGAATGAGATTTTCCAGGTACAATAAATATGGTGGGAATTGAAGTGGCTGCAAATTTTTTTTTATCATATTCTCAATATAAACATTTGATTACATAAACTTTCCACAATATTTTCTTGGTGTTCACTTAGAGATTTAAAAGAAAAAAATGTATATGTTATTTTAATTGAATGTCATACTATGAATGGATATCTTGAATATCCAGGGTAAATATGACCTAGTAGAGGATAAAAAGTGTATATGGGATGGATTACCAGGAAAGACATAATGGTTTTAAGGTACAGGATTTCATATATTTGAAATAGATTAAAAATTTGAGAGGCCTCACAAGGAAGAATAAGACATTATGCTTTTTAATTATTATTTCACAATATTTTATGAGAAGCTATAATCTGATACCAAGTTTCAAGTTCAAAAATAAGAGAAAATCAAGAGCTTTTGCCTCTCCAGGAATTATATGATTTGTTAAAATAACATGAAATAGAACATCAAAAATTTCAAATACACAAAAGCCAAGGAAAAGATTGTCCTTGAAAAATCCAGAAAGATATCAATTTATATGAGTCAACCAGTTGTAAAATAAGAATGATTTAAAGAAAGTTACAATAGTATATTTATCTCAGATTTTTAACTCATCAACAATTCTATCCCTGTCATAAATTTTGTCAGTGATTCATTATACAAATACTGTGTCTTTTATTTTTACTGATATTTTAAAATTATAACTGTGAACTTTTAGAAATGTTAAATGTGTAAAATACCATATGGGAAAGTAAGCAAATATTATTTAAATCTCAGTAATGTGAATTTTAAAAGACTGAGTCAGGATATCTTGTAAATAAAAAGGCAGCTGTAGATACATTTCAATTCAGGGGATGATGAATTATATTGGATTTTATAAGCTAGGAAAAAAAATGCCAATGATGAATTCACTATAATATGAATGAATTTCATCCTACAGGCTTAGTTCCAAGGAAACAACTTTGGTAATATAAATTTGATTGCTTATTTTTTTTAAATTTCGTACTTTTATTTTTTGCTAAACTTTTTTATGTATACTAGAATGAATGGTAGTATTTAAGGTATGTTAATTTGTTTTTCAACTGAACAAATATTTATTAATTCTCTATTATGTGCAATTCAATGTAGGCACTATAGTATCATAGAAAGCATCATAGGAAAAGAAAGGAACTAGCTCCTATCATCAGAGAATCTTTAATGTGCATATATATTGAGTGATGTCGAGAGCACATATAAACAAGAAGGAAGTGATTTCAGCAAGGAAAGTGATATTAGCAACAACTGGGTTGCTAGGAAGGACCTCATATTGGCACTGTGATATTATAGGAAATGAATTAGAATTGAAATTAGAAAACTTAAGTAGTGGCTCTCCCATTACTATGTGACTTAGAGAAAGTAACTTTATAACTTTGGTCCTCAGTTTGCTCATCTGTTAAATGAATATAATGACATTGAACCTTTCAATTCCAGTCTTTTTCTGAAGATAAAACACAAAAAAAGTAAATCAGAACCCTGTATAAATATAGGTAGATTTCTTTCCATACAATTATGTCTCTGACTTTAAGTATTAAGGAAGGCAGGACTCAAAATTTGGATAACAAAAATGAACTGGGAATAGGAAGATAGAGTTCACATCATATTTTCTTTTATCATTGCAGGTACTTAAAATAATTCTCAGTAAATTATTGAGAGGATATAATTTTTGTCTTGTTTCCCATTTTCTTAGCTCCATGGTAAAAATGATCATCAAGGTGAGGTAAAGAATTATCTAATTCTTAAATCAATATATATATATATATATATATCTTCATATTAACTTTTCAAAAAAAAAAGAAAGAAAAGAAAAACTTCCCAGACTAAAATGTTGGGCAATATGCTACTCAGGAGTAATTATCATTCCTGAATTTTATAAGCACATCTGTAAAAAAGTTAACAAAACACTGCAGACATCAGGCATAAATTTTCACAAGACCTGTGAAGTAAGAAACATGATCAAGTAAGAATGGCTGTATTTCACATCACAGATGCTTAGGTGGACTGCCATGTGCTTACACACTCACACACACGTGTAAGAACACACTGTGGTCTTCTGTTCTTTAACCTTTGAAAACAGACCAAAAACTTTATGTGATTCAGAAAAAAAAAAGATCACACAAAAGCCACTGTGGCCACATTCTATAAACAAAGAGAACTAATAAAGGGTTTGGCAGCTGCCTGGAGCTTCTCTTGTCATTCAGGAATTCTTCAATACCATATACTTAGCTTCTTGTTACAATGTAATTATGCATAATTCTTTTGGAATAGGGTCATTAAAGCTGTACTTATAACAAGACCAGGAACCATTTCAAGACATTCACCAAAGACATCCATGTGGTGAAGTTTCAAGATGCTAGTCTGCATCTAATTTGATAACCACAGAAGAGAAGTCAGAATGAAAACATCTTACTTCTGAAAACAGCTTTTTGGCTTACCCCTTCCTGAACCAAGTTGGATATAAACATTACATTAAAATATTTAAAAGCATACCAACAGTCAAGTTTTAAGGAATGATGCCTAGCAATTGTAAGGTCTGGAAGGATATAGAAGATCTTGTAAGGTAAATAGAAACATCTGAAATCCCCAACAGTTTTTATTTTTTTCTGAGTATCCATCTGAAAAACTGTAACATCACCATATTCATCTGGAAACATATTATCAAATAAGACTGTTTGTTTAGTTGGGAACAGGAATGGAATTCAATTATGTGGATTCTAGTTGATAATACTCTTTCTAAATTATTTTCATTATATTTATATTTAAACAAGTATTTTCATGTGCTAGTTCAGTTGCCCAGCGTATGGTATGACTGAGGCCAAAGTGTCAAGTTTGATAACTGCTTGGGTCACTAAGTATTATTCAAAGGAGGAAAAAAAAATCTTATTAGAAGTACTGGGTCTAAAAAACAATAATGGGAACAATAAGAACAGTGATAATGATTATGAAAAACATTATGTTTAAAAACTAATAAAAATAAAATTAGATGAATGTATAGCTAGACAAACCACAAGTTTGAAATCCTGGCTTTGCTATTTACCTGCTATTTACTTTGGGCAAATTATTGAACTTCTTTGGAATCTCAATGCTCATTTTTTAAAAAGTGCCTCTTTTGGAATATATCACTTCTGTAGTCCTTTGTAGCTCCCACTCTATGATTCTAGAGCTACAATTCCTACTGAATTATGTCATATATAAAAGAAAACTCTTTAAAATTATATGAAATTGTCTCAATATGAAGCAACTAGCACTTGTGAAAGGTAAAATGTAGGGATTTTTCCCAGGTTTCACTGTGTCCACTCCTCCAAGCACTGTTTACATTTCAAATGTCAATTCTGACAGGTGCTGAATGGCAACTGTTGACAGCTGAGGCTTGGTTGTAGTCAGAATCTATCTTTAGGTATAAATCTATAGAAAATCTTAACACAATTGACTTCAGAGGTTGGTTCATGTAATTAAAGTCTACAATGGACCAGTTTGAGAAATGGTGCTTGTTACAATTAGGCAGATCTGTAAAATTTGCCTATGCACATTTTTATTTTCTGCATACAAATTATCATAGTTAAAGACAGTCATTTTTCTGAGTGAAATGTTAAAAGAAAGTGTGGCAATATATATTAATACTATGGAGACTGACAAAATCTGAGGCAAATACACCATTCAGTCAAACAAACAAACAAAAAAAAAAAAACTTATCTGTCACTTTAAATACTCAAATAATTTAAGCAAAAGGGCATATTTGGGGGTTGCTTTTAATATGTAAATTATTGTCTCTATCCCATACTTAATGTATTTTTATCCTGAATGTATTTCTTCCTAGCTCTAAATTGCAGCCCTTCTATTCACTTGTAAAATAATTGATTATTGCTCTTTGCTTTAACCTTTTTTCCCATGTGAATTACATAAAATACTTTTCTGGCAACAACTTTTTTTTGTTAGGTTGACAGGAAGATTTGTAGAAAGATCATTGTTTTGGAGATAAAGGACCTGGATTCAGTTCCTAGATTTTCATTTATTACCTTTGAGAATATGAGAAAGTTGATAAATCTAAGTTGTTGTTTTTTTTCAGTGAAAAAGAATGAGATTTGTCCAGAAGACTATTTTGCACTTTACACTATACAATGTGACTTTATGATATTTTGTATTCTATTATAATCCAATGACACTAAGAAAGTAATATTATTTTATAGGTTCCTCAACATTTGATTAGGCAGAAGGACATAATTGACTTCTGTTAGAAATTTGGAGAATAGAAGAATATTCTACAGTTAGGGGGAAAAAAGGATTGTAAAAATTGACGAATTAAGGAGTAAGTATGAAGCTATTTTCAGCTGTATAATGCATAGGTAATTTCAAAGAATGATTTATTTCCATTTAGAGGAAAATCAAAAATTTGGAAGAGACTACAAAGACCCACAATCCAGAACAAATAGTTTTTTACTGAGCTATTGTAATTCCTCTTGTCACTAAATTCACTGCCAAAAACATTGGAAGGTAATATCTCTACAAGATGAGCAATTAATTTTCCCCATAAAGCTTTATAAATAATGCTTAGAAGGTAGTTGAATCCAGTAGTCAACATAAGCCCCCATTATTCCACCCTAATATTGAATAAGGGACATCTCTTCAATTTCAATATATCATTTAATTTTAAGAAATTATATTTATAGGGAATGTATAACAAAGACCGATACATAAAAATACTTCCCTATCAAAAATATTTGTAGCACAGATCTCAAAGATTTTGTATCATGTGTCTACACACACATATACACACATATATACACAAATACACACACACACACAAATATTAGAAATAGGACCAGAAAACATCCTTAATAGAAGTTATTAGTTATGATAAGCCCATTGTATTCAAATGATAAATTTGAAACTACTAACCACTGCATGGAATGATGGGCAAAATAATTAAGAAGAGGAATTCAAATTAAAACAAGCCTGAGATTTCATCCTACATTCAGAAATATTCCAAAGATAACAAGTTGGAGATGGTCAATGTTGAAGAATTTATGCAAATATAAGATCACATATACTATTGGTGAAGATAGAATTAATACAATAAGTTCAAAAAGCAATTATAAATTAAGGAAAGTGGCTATACTACTCATATCCTTTGGCCCTGCAATTCTATAGATTTCATACAGTGTACTGAAAAAAACAAAAGCTATCCATACAACAAAATATGAATTGCTAAATAATTTTGATATTGTGAATGTAATAGTTGTTATCATACAGTACAAAATAGTAAATAGGATGAATATGAAGAAGTATGGGAAAGTTTAAATAAACTAATTCACTGAGATAATCATAGCCAAGGAAATAATGTACATGTTGAATACATCAATGTAAATGAAAAGATAAACCATTATTATAAAATTAAAAGATAAATTATATGAAATTTTTAAAAAGCTGATCCTCAAAAATAAGTAACATGAGAAGACCTTTCTATTTAGTCTTTTACAGATGTGGGTTGGTGTTAGTAAAGATATAAGTTGATAATGAACATTGCATACATCATCAGGATTTTTTTAAAACAAATTAACATAGTGGTATATTTTGTTTTTGTTGTTTTGTTGGGAAATTTTTTTGTTTCTACATTTTATTTACTACTTTTTTTTATAATTTATTATTTTAGTATTTTATTTTCCCAATTACATGTAAACTATATATATATATGTATGTACATATATATATATATTTAAATATTGGAATTCTTTCCTTTCCTCCCTTTCATCTCACAATTAATTGAGAAGGCATATAGAAGTTAGGCAGAACATTTTTATACATGGATTCTTTCCCGTTTAAAAAATAAAAAGAAAAGTAAAAACAATGCTTCAATCTATATTCAGAAACAACTAATTTTTTTTATGGGGATGGATATTTTTTACCATAACATCTTCAAACTAGTATTGGATCACTGTGTTAGTGAGAATAGCAAAGTCATTCATAGGTGTTCATCCTAGAACATTGTTATTACTTTGTACAGACAACATTTCACTTTGCATAAGATCATGTAGAACTTTCCAGGTTTTCTGAGAGCATTCAACTTATCATTTCTTTTAAAACAATAGTAGTCCATTATAATCACATACCACATTTTATTAAGCAATTCTCCAAGTGATAGGCATCCCCTCAATTTTCAATTCTTTGTCATGAGAAAAGAGCTGCTATAAATATTTTGTACATATAGGTCTTTTTCCTTTAAAAAAAAATCTCTTGAAGATGGTGGAGTGAAAAGGTGACTTTCTGCCTCTCCTCCGATCTTCTCTCAAATCAACAATAAAATAAGCCTCTGAACTGATCTTCAAGTCAACGAACTCAGAAATATTTGGGCACGGCTCTCTGGAGAACTTCATATCAGGTTAGTCGGACTCGGACAGAGAGATAAATAGACGATCCCTGT
The DNA here is from genome assembly GCA_023553655.1 of Myrmecobius fasciatus. Lineage (NCBI taxonomy): Eukaryota > Metazoa > Chordata > Mammalia > Dasyuromorphia > Myrmecobiidae > Myrmecobius > Myrmecobius fasciatus. The sequence goes on from JAJPUD010026422.1 coordinate 14,987, forward strand.
GCAGGCCGGAAGTGGGGGTGGGACTCAGCTCAGATCATCCTGGAAGAAATTCCAAACTCCAAACTCCAAATTCCAAACACCTGAAGTTTATCTGAGGCACTCGGGACACTCTGCTCTGATTGGGGACAGGTGTTCTGGCAGACTTGCCTTGTTTAAAAGGTAATTCAGACTTAGTCCTAGCCCCCACCGGCCCAGCACCTTAAGTCAACTCGCTGAAGTGCCCCAGGGCAAAGCGTCTTCAGCGTAGGTTTTTTTTTTCCCCTACCTTAAAGAGATATCCACTCTGTCTAAAAAAAAAATGATGAAAAAGCAAAAGAGAGCTCTCACCATAGACAGCTTTTATCAAGGCAAAGAAACGACCTCAGATACAGAGGTTTCTTTAGACAAAAATCAAGAAAAAAACAGCAAGGACCATCACTGGTCCCTGTTTCAAAAGGCCTTTCAGGAAGACTGCATAAAGAACCTCAAAAGAGAGCTGGAGGATAAATGGGAAAATAAACTGAAACCAGTGCAAGAAGGATACAGTATCTTGCAAGAAGGATATGATGCTCTGCAAAAGAGATATGAAAAAGACACCAATTTATTAAAAAATAAAATTAGTGAAGTGGAAAAAGAGTGCAGTGAACAAATTGGCCAGTTACAAAAGGAACTTAAAAAGGTAACTGAAGAAAACAACACTTTAAAAATAAGAATTGAACAAATGCAAGTGAATGACTCACTAAGACTTGAAGAATCAGTCAAACAAAAACAAAAAAATGAAAAATTAGAAGAAAATATGAAATATCTCCTAGGAAAAACAACTGACTTAGAAAATAGATCTAGGAGAGACAATGTAAGGATTGTTGGACTTCCTGAAAGCCATGATCAAAAAAAGAATCTAAACACTATCTTCCAGGAAATCCTGAAAGAAAACTGCCCTGAGATTGTAGAATCAAAGGGCAAAATCACTATTGAAAGAATTCACCGATCACCTCCTGAAAGAGACCCCAAAATTAAAACTCCAAGGAATATCGTGGCTAAATTTCAGGACTATAGCACCAAGGAACAGATTCTGCTAGCAGCTAGAAAGAAACAATTCAAATACCGAGGATCAATAATTAGAATCTGTCAAGATCTGTCAGCTTCCACACTGAAGGATCGAAGGTCTTGGAACCAGATATTCCGAAGGGCAAAGGAACTTGGATTACAGCCAAGAATAACCTATCCAGCTAGAATGAGCATTATCCTCCAGGGAAGAAGATGGTCATTCAATGATATAGGTGAATTTCACCTATTTCTAATGAAAAGACCGGATCTGAACAAAAAATTCGACACCCAAACACAGAACTCAAGAGATGCATAAAAAGGTAAAAAGGAAAGGACTCTTGAGAACTTTATTTTTACTAGGGGGATACTCAAAGTTTGGGGGTATAATTAACTAAATATTACTTTGATAATATGAAAAAGAGAACTAGAGGGGAAAAGGTTGTCATACTGGGGAAAAGAGGGAAAAAGTGGTAAAATAAGATCTAAAAAAAAAGGAGGTAAAAACA
>JAJPUD010026424.1:0-16516 GCA_023553655.1 Myrmecobius fasciatus
GGAGAGGGGAGGAGAGATGAGGAGAGGGGAGGAGAGATGAGGAGAGGGGAAGAGGGGAGGAGAGGAGGAGAGGGGAGGAGAGGGAAGAGAGGGAGGGGAGGAGAGGGAGAAGAAGCAGGAGAGGGAGGAGGAAGAGAGATAAGGGAGAGGGGAGGAGAGACAAGGGAGGAGAGAGAAGGGAGAGGAGAGGAGAGACAAGGGAGAGGGAGAAGGGGGGAGAGACAAGGAAGAAGGGGGGAGACAAGGGAGAAAGGGGGGAGACAAGGGAAAAGGGGGAAGAGACAAGAAAGGGAGAAGGGGGGAGAGACAAGGAAAGAAGGGAGAAAGAGATGAGAGATATTACACATATTTAAGTAAATATGTTATATATATACTTTATAGTATAGTATAACATTACTTATAGTATATATAGTATTTAATATATGTATATACTACCTATAAAATTGAGAGGGATAAGGAGAAGAGGAAGAGGGGAGAGAAGAGGAGAGAGGAAGGGAGATAGAGATGGAGACAGATGTTGGAGGAAAGAGATGAGACACTACATATATTTATATAGATATCTGTGTGTATATATATGCATAGACACATACAAACTATAATATTTACAGTATAGTATAACATTACTTATAGTATTATATATAGTATTTAATATATTTATATAGTACTTATAGAATTGAGAGAGAAAGAAGAAGAGAGAGAGAGATGGGAAGAGAGACAGAGACAGAGACAAAGATGATGGGAGAAAAAGATGAGAGATACAGTCTGGACCCCCCACTGGGCAGGAACAGCTCTCCACCCCTTATTAGCATGAAAGAGCTCCAGAAGATGAGACCTTTGTCTCTTTGTCTCAAATGAATTTGGGGATGACTGCTTGAGGGAGAAAAATGATGTAATATGATTTTGTGTTCCCCTGACCTTGAAAGGCAATCAGTCAGTAGTCCTAAATCTTCTAGCTTTGGAATCTGCCTCAGGAAACTCCCATACCCAGTCTGGCCTCCTGAGACAATAGTGAATAAGACCACTCCTCAATTCATTGCAGACTGGTAATCTTGTCCATAATAATCTGGTCAACTGAGAACCAATTTTTCCTGAGACCATGTGGTCCTACCTATGAGCCATGGGATTAATGTATCTATGATTGAAATTCCCTTGGAATTTCAGCCCACTTTTTGTAATGGCATTATAATTACTGTTGCAATAAAATTTTGCTCCTTGACTAGGGAAAAAAAGAGAGATGAGAGATATTATATTTTATATATACGTATATAAAATACACACACATATACAAGCTTATATAATATATACTTACAGTATAGAACATTACTTATAATATTATACATGGTATTTAATATATTTATATGATACTTATAAAATTTCCTTTAAAAAAGGGACAAAACTTCAAACCTCAACCAACTCATATTATGTTATGTCACAAAGGAAGCTAAAGGCATGCCTCATTGGGAGGAGAGGAGGAAAGGAAGTCAGAAGTGAATAGACATTGAAAGGTGGGGTGTAGGGGTCAAGCTTTACAGACACAGAAAACATTCTACCTAAAAGTGACCTCAAGAAAGCAAACAATGGATTCTGAAAATTAACACATGACTAAAGCCACAAAGGTTTTAAAAATACACTTTAGAAATATACCAAAATATAGATTCTGTGACTGGTTAAGGTGGCATATGGTCTGTGAAAAATGCAAGAAAGAGATTCTAAAGGACCTGAAATGGCAAAGCGGATCCCAATGGAGGAGATGCCAACGAAGTAAATCCTTCAGGAATTTATATGAAAAGACACAAAGAACCAGATACCAGTCACTCAGGGCAAGTAATATAAGATGCCAGAGAATAAGAAGACTACTGGAAGAAGGAGGAGGAGGAGAAAGATGAAGGGGGAAACTGGGTGCTGCAGTAAAGAACAAGAAGGAAGGGTAAAAAAAAATGGAAAAAAATTGTTTTGATTTAAAAATAAGTGTAGTATCCATTTGGATAAAGAACTTGATTTGCTCTTTATCCATATTTTTTTTACAACTTTTGAAATGTGCTTTATTCTCTGCACTATCCACCAATCATAGAATTTTAGAGTTTAAAAAGAGAAAACCATGGAAGCCAGGCCATAAGATAATGTCCATAGAGTTATATCGGAGGGGAGAGGGAGAAGAGGGGAGGAGGACGGTTCCTTGCAAAGGAATACTTTAAATCAGTTAGCGTTCATTATTTTTGGTTTGATTATAGAAATAATTTCCTTCTTTAGGAAAAGCACTAGACTAACAAATATTCTCTTTAAGTATAGGTTAACCTATAGGTTTAGTGAAATGGATTGATAAGATTTTTATCATTTAGTAGCAGACAATTTTTTGTTTTATTTTCAATTTATAGACTAACACAAGGATTTCTGTAACATAATACAATAAAAAAGATGATTGTACATGAAACTGCAAATCTACTATGCACATCTTACTATTCCTTTCAGGTATACAACAAAATTATCATGTAATTTTTTTCTTACCTTCCCCCCACCCACTAGAGATGGCTATCATTAGACAAAAATAAATGTGTGTGTATATGTGTAAAATTATTCTACAAATACTTCCATTTATCAATTCTTAGGATTTAGTAAAATGTCCTTCTCATATGTCCTTTATAGTTCATTTGGGCATTTATAATAGACAAAATTTAAAGTAGATAATTTGAAGCAAGGTATATATCTTGGTTATGAATGAAGTAATCATAGGAACAAGAATCCTTTTAAAGACAAAATTCCTTTTTCTGGTAACTGAAGAAAGGATGGGGGTGGTATTGACTGAAAGTTAAAGTTTCTCTTTCTAGTATTAATGAATAAACTTTCTTTTTCCTTGAGCTAGAGATTAAATCTAAATTGAATAAGTGAAATCTTGTTCTATTTCTTTTTCTAAAATGGGTCTATTTAAATAATTTATTTCCTCTTCTGTTAACCTGGGCAATCTATTTTTTTGTAGATATTCCTCCATTTCATTTAGATTACTAAATTTATTGGCATAAAGTTGGGCAAAGTAATGCCTAATTATTACTCTAATTTCCTCTTCATTGAAGAAAAGTTCTCCCTTATCATTTTTCATACTAACAATTTGATTTTCTTCTTTCCTTTTTCTAATAAAATTAACTAAAAGATTATCTATTTTGTTGGGGGTTTTTTTCATTAAACCAACTCTTAGTTTTATCTATTAATTCAATAGTTTTCTTATTTTTCAATTTTATTAATCTCTCCCTTTATTTTCAGAATTTCCAATTTGGTATTTAATTGAGAGTTTTTAATTTGCTCTTTTTCTAGCTTTTTTAATTGTAAGCCCACTTCATTGATCTTCTCTTTCTCTATTTTATGCAAGTAAGCATCTAGAGATATAAAATTACCCCTTATAACTGTTTTGGCTGTACCCCACAAATTTTGGCATATTGTCTCATTATTGTCATTCTTCTGGATGAAATTATTGATTGTGTCTATGATTTGCTCTTTCACCCATTCATTTTTTTTTTACACAAATATTATCATCTATTTAAAAATGCATACAAGTCAATCTGAAGCTTGGGACAGACACACACACACACACACACACACACACACACACACACACACACACACCCTTCCTTTTGCCTCCTGAAGATCTTTTCTATATACAAGCAGCTCAAAATTAAGGTTAATAAGAAGGGGAAATGACTGAGCAGATTTCTTCCCAGTCTGACATGATAAAAGCCCTGTGCCATCCACTGAGGGACAGACAGTGGTGCTGCTTTTCCTCTGAGGCTCAATAGTGTAGATACACACAATAAGAAGACACCAAAGACTGAAATGGGATTACTTTAGGAAACAAGAACCCAAAGCAACCTACAAGGTCAGAGTATGTTAAATCAAGATCACGAAAAGAGCCTTTGGCTGCAGCCTGGAAAAAAGGATGAGATTTTCCATGTCCAAGAGCCCAAAGCTACTGAAAATGATCAGAGTATGTCAGATCAAGTCCATCAAAAGAGCTTGGATACAGGTACAACAGTGAAGAAATCCCCACTCCAGTCTCCTGTCCCTCTTTACTTTGCTCTCTCTCCACCTCCCTCCAACCACTCCAGAAGTAGACAAGAGGCTTGTCTAAGACAGAAAGAACTTTGAAGCTCTGAAGATCTGAAGATCTAAGTCTGGATCCCCAGCTTTGTTTGTGTTGGCTACAGTAACCTTGGACAATTCACTTAACTTCTCTGGGCCTCGGTTTCCTCATCTGTGAAATGGGGGACCACCTGTTCTGCTCTTCACGGGGTGGCGGCGATCTGTCCGATGAACTCGATCTTGATCCCGTGGTGCTCCAGTCGCTTTTTGGGGTTCTTGAGCGCAGTCATAGAAGAGGAAATGCTTTTCTTTCTTGCCATCTTCTGTCTTGTGCTCTGCTCGTTTCCTGCTCTCGGCATCGCTCAACAAGATCTCTACCTCAGCGCTCTGCCTGAAGCTGAAGAAGCTCATCTCCCTGCCGGCCGGTGGGCCTGGCCTGGCCCAGGCAGGGGGCTGGCAACACTGCACCCGCAGCGGGGCTCCCCGGGCGAGGCGAGTCGGGTATGGGGATACAACGCCCTAAGCAAAGGCGAACGTCCCCGCCTCAGCCCCCGGAGCAGCACGGAGCCGGGGACCCGGCACGGTGGGTGCACTCCCTGCAAAGCCCCCCCCAAGGAACCGGCCCCCAGCCTCCGCCCCGGCGCGCCTCACCCATTAATTCTTTAAAATTAGATTATTTAATTTCCAATTAATTTTTGGTCTATTTTCTCCTGGCCTTATACTACATGTGATTTTTATTGCATCATGATCTGAAAAGGATGCATTTACTATTTCTGCCTTTCTGCATTTGATTTTGAGGTTTTTATGCCCTAACATGTCAATTTTTGTATAAGTTCCATGAACACCTGAGAAAAAAGTAAACTCCCTTCTATTGCCATTCAATTTCCTCCAAAGATCTATCATACCTAACTTTTCTAACATTTTACCTCCCTAACTTCTTTCTTATTTATTTTGTGGTTTGATTTATCTAATTCTGAGAGAGCAAGGTTGAGATGCCCCACTAGTATAGTTTTACTGTCTAATTCTTCTTGCATCTCTGTTAATTTCTCCTGTAGGAATTTGGATGCTATACCATTTGGTGCATTGATACAGCTTCATTATCTATGGTACCCTTTAGTAAAATGTAGTTTTCTTCCTTATCTCTTTTAATTAGATCTATCTTTGCTTTTATTTGTTCTGAGATAAGGATTACTACCCCTGCTTTTTTGTTGTTGTTGTTGTTCACCTGAAGCATAAAAGATTCTGCTCCAGCCCTTTACCTTCACTCTGTATGTATCTATATGTTTTGTATGTGTTTCTTGTAAACAACATATTGTAGAATTCTGGCTTTTAATCCAGTCTGCTATCCGCTTCCGTTTTATAAGAGAGTTCATCCCATTCACATTCACATTTAAAATAACTAAATCTGTATTTCCTGCCATCTTATTTACCCAAAGTTATGTTTTTCTCTTCCCTTTCCCCTTTCTCCCTTCCCCCCTAGTATTTTTTTGATGACCACCTCCCTCTAACAGTTCTCCCCCTTTAGAGCCCCTCCCTCTTTTTTACAGCTTTCCCCTAATTCTTCTATTTTCCCTTCTATTAGTCTATCCCTTTCTTTTCCTCCTTTCCCTCCTACTTCCCTATAAGGAGGGACAAGTTTTTCTGTGAAACCAAATGTGTCTGATATACTCTTTTAGAGCCCAGTCTGATGAGAGTAAGATTCATACAATGCTCATCCTCCTTCCTTCTTTCCCTCAATTATATTAGATTTTCTTTGCCTCTTCATGAGATTTTACCTTATTTTTACCTCTTTTTTTTAAACTTTATTTTACCTCCTTTCCCCTCTTTTCCCAGTATGATAGCCCTTTAACCTCTTTCTTTTCCATTTTATCAAAGTAAAATCAAATTATATCCCCATTCTTTGAGTATACCCATAGTAGAAATATAGTTCTCAAAAGTTCTTTCCTTTTCACCTTTTTATGCTTTTCTTGAGTTCTGTGTTTTGAAGTCAAATTTTTTGTTCAGATCTGGTCTTTTCATTAGAAATAGGTGAAATTCTCCTATATCATTGAATGACTATATTCTTCTCTGGAAGATAATGCTCATTCTAGCTGGATAACTTATTCTTGGCTTTGCCTTTTGGAATATCTGATTCCAGGCCTTTCAATCCTTTAATGTGGAAGCTGACAGATATTGTGTGATTCTAATTACAGTTCCTCGGGATTTGAATTGTTTCTTTCTAGCTGCTTGCAATATCTTTTCCTTGGTGCACTAGTCCTGAAATTTGGCCATGATATTCCTTGGGGCTTTAATTTTGGGGTCTCTTTCAGGAGGTGATGGGTGAATTCTTTCGATGGCAATTTTGCTTTCTGATTCTAAAACATCAGGGCAGTTTTTTTCATGATTTCTTGGAAGATACCATCTAGGTTCTTTTTTTCATCATGGCTTTCAGGGAGTCCAATAATCCTTAGATTGTCTCTCTTAGATCTGTTTTCCAAGTCAGTTGTTTTTCCTAGGAGATATTTCATATTTTCTTTGATTTTTTCATTTTTTGTTTTTGTTTTTGTTTGACTGATTCTTGAAGGCTTATTGAGTCATTCACTTCCATTTGTTCAGTTCTATTTTTTAAAATATTATTTTCTTCAGTTACCTTTTTAGCTCCTTTTGTAACTGGCAAATTGAATTTTTTTGTTCATTACAGTCTTTTTCCATTTCATCGATTTTGTTTTTCAGTGAATTGAATCTTTTTCCATTTCACCAATTTTGTTTTTCAGTGAATTGGTGTCTTTTTCCTACCTTTTTTTGTAGGGCATTATATCCTTCTTGCACTAATCTCAATTCATTTCCCCATTTTTCTTCTAACTCTCTTTTGAGATTCTTTATGCAATCTTCCATGTAAGCCTTATGAAATGGGGACCAGCTCATGTTCGTCTTTGCAGCTTCCTCTGAATTTGCTTTCCTTTTAGGAACCTCAGGATCTGAGGTCTGCCCTTATTTCTCTCTATAAAAGCTGTCTATGGTGAGAGTTCTTTTCTATTTCTTACTCCTTTTTTTAGAACTTGAGGTCTGTTTAAAGCAGAGGAGCGGCAGCTGCTTCAATTTGCCCTGGGGCAATTCGGGTAGTTGACTTCCTTTGCGGAGCTAGTCAGGCTAGGTCTGCATTCTCAGTTGTTCTCAATCCACTTTTTACCAAAGGCAGATCTGCCAAAACACCTGCCCACAAGCAGAGCAAGTGGCCCAAGCATCTCTCAGGGACTTCCCGGGTGCTTAGAATCCACCATGCTCCATCCCAGCCCCAGACTCCTGCACACTGCCTCCTGAGGGCAATAAACCGCCTGTCTGAAACAGACCTGCTTCAAAGTTCTTCCAAGGTAATTTTTGCAGGAAATGTGTTGTACTCCAAATATTTGGGGGAGCTTTCACTCCAGAACCAGTTCAGAGGCTTAATCTGCTGTTGGTTTGAGAGAAGATCAGAGGAACTCACAGAAAGTCTTGTCTGAACTCCCCCATCTTGGCTCCACCCCACTAAATCGAATAAGTGCAATCTTGACAGATATTTGAGGATGACTGGAAAATGGGCAGGGGGAAGGTGATTGCTAATTTATAAATCATAAGTTCCCCTTTATAGTGAGTTTTTCTGATTACAAAAGGCAATATTTCCCGTAAGGCAAGGACTTCTATAGCAATCTCATTTTGACAACTAAATGTAAATGTTGCCAATAGTCTGGATTTGGATTAATAAAGCCTTGGAGAGAGGCACACACTAGTGAAATGACCTGTTTTGTCCAACTGAATTATGTTCAATGTTACATGTTATGTTACATATTAAATTTCTCTTTTCTGATTATAAAAATTAGCTCTGAAAACCACCTCTTTGTCACCAATTACTGAGGAATTAGTTGACCTGAATTAATAGTACCCTCTTATCTACCATTACTTTTAAAATATTATTTCAACTTTCTACCTCAGAAATTATTTTCTATTTCAGATAATTAATTTAACGCCCTTAAAGATTGTATGCTTCAAATAGACAAAAAGAACTGAGTTCTTTGGAGATCAAAGAACTAGCCAAGAAGTCCTTGCCCTACAGGTAACCAGAAAAACTCAATTTAAAAGGGAACTTATAGTTTGTAAGTTAGCAGTCACCTCCCCTCATTTTCTAGTCATTTCCAGATATGTCAATATTGCATTTACCCAACTTAGATTTAACTTCTAGTTCAAGAAAAAAAGGGATTTTATTCACTAAGATTCGAAAGAGAAACTTAACTTTCATTCTACACCACACCCATCCTTTCTTTAGCTACCAGAAAAAGGGAAGTTTGTCTTTAAAAAGAGATGTGTGATCCTATGATTACTTCATTCCTAACAAAGACATATGTCTTGCCTTTCTTTTGTATTCCCCACAAAGTAGATCTTTTATTGTAATTGTTCAGTTGTTTTTGTCATGTCCATTTGGGAGTAGTTTGCCATTTCCTTTTCCAGCTCACCAGATGAGGAAACTAAAAGAAAGAGGGTTAAATGACTGGCCCACATGGCCAGATTTGAACTCAGAAAGGCATCTTTCTGACTCCAGGCAACGGGATTCTACTTTCACCACATCCTTAATAAATGTTTATAACTGACTTGACAAGGCAGAATTCTGTAAATCCATAAAGTAAGTATATCTGTCCAAGAATTCATATAACCTAAGGTCACACAAAAGATAGTAAGAGAACAGAAGCTTATGGCTGGGTTCATCAAACTCAGGTTCTTGAACATACAATCCATTATTTTTTTTTTTCTTTACTAAACTTGTAACTACACTTCTTGCCTAGTTTCACATCTTTCTTCAACCAATATTTTAAATTAAGCATTGTTTGATAAAATGATGCTTTAGAAGCATTACACAAAGTCTGCCATATGTTGAAAGATTTTTTGATCTAGACTTCCAGCATTATTAGACTATAATGAAAGCTTATAAATTTTACATAATGCAAAATAATGTTCATTATATCTCTTAGAAGTACAAAAGGTGCTTACAATGGTAATGATTCAAGAGGGGAAATAAAAAGAAAGAGCTCACATAATGTAATACTTGAGTAGACCCAAAGTAGGCAAGGGCACTTACATGAAGGAAGAGAAGGTGTGATATTTTTAAATTAACTTTAAATTTAAAGACAGCTTTAGAAAGAGACATTGAGTGTATGTTGCAAAAATGGCATGTGTGGTTGAATTTACCATTTGTATAGAATGGAAGAAATTATCACAAAGTCCTCAAATATGCCAGAGCTTCCTTACCTTTACTTAGAAGAGATAGTAGGAATTCTTTAAATGGGTGGGAAGGGCAGAAGAAATGAGACTATTTGCATAAGGAAGATTATTTATGCTAGAATTTGACATATGGAACAACAGATGGATTGGAGGGGCAAAGTTCCTAAAAGATCCCATAGAGGACCCATTGCGATAATTATAACATGAACTCATATGAATATGATCAGATGGGATCATAGGACTTAAAAGCTAGAGATTCTGAACCTTGACTTCCATAGGATAGATTTCAACTCATCACTTTTTAGTGACACCTTTTATTTTTTATGAACTTTTAAACCAAAATTAGCATTTCCTTTAGTTATATGAATATAAGCAATAAATATTATTCTGAGAAGTGTCCATATTGCCAATGAAGTCCACCACACAGAAAAGGTTAAAGAAAATCCTATCATTTTACATATATGAAAACTTTTGGGGGGAGAAAAGAGAGCATATAAGTAAGCAGATAAGTACCAGATACAAGCAGAACACTCCTATGAGATGAACAAACTTTTTCTACTTCTTACAAAAGTTACTAGAACTGTATCATGGAAAACAGCAGTTCTCATTTTCATCATGGCCCTTAGTAAAATTGTCTCTCTACATGTTTGTACCATATAATTTAACATCTCACTATATAATATTATATAATAATAAATGTCAGCAGTGAAGAAGCTTAATTGGTCCAGTAGACAGAGAACTAGACTTGGAAGTCCTAAGGTCAAAATCCTACTTCAGAGATTTATCTTGTGATTCTGGGCAAATATCTGTTAACTGCTGTCTGCCTCAGTTTCCTCATTTGTAAAACTGAGAAAATATCCAGCATTTGTTGTGAGAATAAAATATTTGTTAAAGTGCTTTAAAACTTCTCAAAGTGCTATATAAATGCTATTATTAACAAACATTATTTATTTATGTATTAAGTGACAATTACAGGCTAAAGAAGATACAAAGATTAAATGAACAGTAAGCCTGGTTGAATGAGATATAACAAAATTGGCAAATTAGTAATCCCATTTAATCTGATTAAATGCACTGAGGGAGACATGGAAAGGTTGATCTACCAGATTTTATTATGTGTATATGCAAATGTAAGTATATGTGTTGTATATATATGTATGTGTGTATACACATATATGTATATATAAATATAAATGTGCACATATATATGGAGAGAGAGCTTACATGCCTTCCTCTCCTAGAGTTTCCTCATCTGTTATACATATGTGTACATGCATGTGTGTATATATGCATGTATGTATACACACATATGCAGCTAAAATAGAGATATTCATAATGTATCTATATAGGCAGCAAGAAGGAGACAGAGCTGGGAGAAATATGGATATAGATGTAGATAAGGATAAAAATAGATATGTTGCTGTTCAATTTTTTCAGTTGTGTCCAACTCTTCATAATCCATTTGGGGTTTTCTTGACAGAGATACTGGAGTATTTTACCATTTCCTTCTTCAGCTCAGGCTACATTTGAGAAAACTGAGGCAAAGGGAAGTTAAATGACTTGCGCAGGGTCACACAGCTGATAAGCAGCTAAGGCTAGATTTGGCTTAAGGTCTTCTTGACTGGTTCGGTGGTCACAACCCATGGTAGCTTTAGTTACCTAGATATGTTTTGTTTCCTCCATTAAAATGCATAATCCTTGAGTAGTAGGGACTGTCTAAATTTGTTTGTGTTTGAACCAACCCTTACAGCGCCTTATCACATTGTGGTAAGTACTTAATAAATATTGTATTAACTTGATCAACTACCATTACCTTTCCTTTTCCCCAGTTAGGTAAGGAGCACTGTTTCTTATAAACTGACTTGATTGGAAGCATGAATGAATTACCTTCATTCATCCTCATAGTCTAGTAGGGAAGTGAATCAACCACTACTATTACTATTTACTACTAACTACTAACTACTATTACTACTACTACTACTACTACTACTACTACTACTACTACTATTACTACTACTACTACTACTACTACTACAGGAATAGCCTGCAGTTGTCTGGATATAACTTAAGTTTTTTGTTATTGGATTTTCTGATTCATGAATTCCAGGGAGCAAACAATTTTTTACCAGTGCAGATAAGGATCTACTCTGTAAAGTTAAAATCTTAGAAGGCTGCCTGGGTCACTGAGGCTTTACTAAATTCAGAGATTTACTTAGCTAAAATGGATGGATGGATCTGAAGGCAGGTCTCTAACTGACTTCTAATATGAGAGGCTGCCTTTCTTTTTTTTTAAATTTTTAAAATTTTTAAAATTTTTAAAATTTTTTATTTTTATTAATACTTTTTATTTGCAAAACATATGTATGGGTAATTCCTCAACATTAACCCTTACAAAGCTTTCTGTTACAAATTTTCCCCCCTACTCCCCACCCCTCCCCTAAATGGCAGGATATCCACTACATGATAATTATGTTAGAATACTTAAGAAATTGAATATATGTATAGTTATTGCATCATTTTTTGTGCAGGAGAAATCATATCTACAAGAAAGAATAATCCAATAAATGAAATATAATGCAAGCAAACCTCAATAGAGAACATGAAAATGTTATATTTTGGTCCATATTTCACATCCCTCTCTCTGGGTGTATATGGCTCTCTTCATCGAACAATTGGAACCGGTTTGAAGCATTTCATTGTTGAAGAGAGATGTCCCTTAGAACTGATCCTCATATAGTATTGTTGTTGCCATGAATAATGATCTCCTGGTTCTGCTCACTTCACTGAACATTAGTTCATGCAAGTCTCTCCAGTCCTCTCTGAAATCGTCCTGCTGGTCGTTTCTTACAGAGCAATAATATTCCAAAACATTTGCATACCATAATTTATTCAGCCACTCTCCAATTGATGGACATCCATTCAGTTTCCAGTTTCTAGCCACTACAAAAAGGGCTGCCACAAACATTCTTGCACATGTAGATCCTTTTCCCTCCTCTAAGATCTCTTTGGGATATAGGCCCAATAGAAACACTGCTGGGTCAAAGGGTATGCACAGTTTGATAACTTTTTGAGCATAGCTCCAAATTGCTCTCCAGAATGGTTGGATCTGTTCACAGCTCCACCAACAATGCATCAGTGTCCCAGTCTTCCCACATCCCCTCCAACATTCATCTTTATCTTTTCCTGTCATTTTAGCCAATCTGACAGGTGTGTAGTGGTACCTCAGAGTTGTCTTAATTTGCATTTCTCTGATCAATAGTGATTTGGAGCACCTTTTCATATGATTATAGTTTTAATTTCATCCTCTGAAAATTGTCTGTTCATATCCTTTGACCATTTATCAATTGGAGAATGACTTGAATTCTTATAAAGATGAGACAATTCTCTATATATCTTAGAGATGAGACCTTTATCAGAACCCTTAAATGTAAAGATGATTTCCCAATTTGATGTTTCCCTCCTAATCTTGTCTTCATTAGTTTTGTTTGTACAGAAACTTTTTAACTTAATATAATCAAAATTATCTATCTGGTGTTCAATTAAGAGTTCCAGATCTTCTTTGGACATAAATTTATTCCATCTCCACTGGTCTTAGAGGTAAACTATCCTATGTTCCTCTAATTTGGTTCTAATATCACTATATCTAGATCATGAAACCATTTAGATTTTATCTTGGTATGTGGTGTTAGGTGTGGGTCCAGCCTTAATTTCTTCCACACTAGTTTCCAATTTTCCCAGCAGTTTTTGCCGAATAGTGAGTACTTATCCCAAAAGCTGGGGTCTTTGGGTGTATTAAAAACTAAATTGCTAACATTATTACCGAGATTGTCCTGATATCCTATCCTATGCCACTGATTGAGTGTTCTATTTCTCATCCAGTACCAAATGGTTTTGATGACCGCTGCTTTATAATATAGTTTTAGATCTGGTACAGCAAGGCCACCTTCATCTGCCTTTTTTTTCATTAATCCCCTTGAAATCCTTGACCTTTTGTTCTTCCAAATGAACTTTGGTACTACTTTTTCTAGATCTGTAAAATAATTTCTTGGGAGTTTGATTGGTATGGCACTAAATAAGTAAATTAGTTTGGGTAGTATTGTCATTTTTATTATATTCACTCGGCCTACCCATGAGCACTTAATGTTTTTCCAATTGATTAGGTCTGATTTTATTTGTGTGGAAAGTGTTTTGTAGTTTACTTCGTATAGTTTCTGACATTTTCTTGGCAGATAGATTCCCAAATATTTTATGCTATCATCCGTTATTCTGAATGGAATTTCTTTTTCTATCTCTTGCTGCTGAACTTTGTTGGTAATATATAAGAATGCTGATGATTTATGTGGATTTATTTTGAATCCTGCACCTTTACTAAAGTTGTGAATTGTTTCTAGTAGTTTCTTAGTTGAGTCTCTAGGGTTCTCTAAGTATACCATCATGTCATCTACAAAGAGTGATAATTTGGTTTCTTCATTACTTACTCTAATTCCTTTTATCTCTTTTTCTTCTCTTATTGCCAAAGCTAACATTTCTAATTCAATATCAAATAGTAATGGTGACAGTGGGCAGCCTTGTTTCACTCCTGATCTTATTGAGAATGGTTTTAGTTTGTCTCCATTACATATGATGCTTGCTGATGGTTTTAAATAGATGCTACTAATCATTTTAAGGAAAAGCCCATTTATTCCTATACTCTCTAGTGTTTTTAATAGGAATGGGTGTTGGATTTTATCAAATGCTTTTTCTGCATCTATGGAAATAATCCTATGGTTTTTGTTAGTTTGGTTATTAATATAATTGATTATGCTGATAGTTTTCCTGATATTGAACCAGCCCT
This sequence comes from Myrmecobius fasciatus, assembly GCA_023553655.1. NCBI lineage: Eukaryota > Metazoa > Chordata > Mammalia > Dasyuromorphia > Myrmecobiidae > Myrmecobius > Myrmecobius fasciatus. The sequence continues at coordinate 14,132 of JAJPUD010026424.1, forward strand.
GCATTCCTGGTATAAATCGTATTTGGTCAAGATGTATTATCCTGGAGATAACTTTCTGTAATCTTGTTGCTAAAATCTTATTTAAAATTTTTGCATCAATATTCATTAGGGAAATGGGTCTATAGTTTTCTTTCTCTGTTTTCACCCTACCTGGTTTGGCTATCAGCACCATATCTGTATCATAGAAGGAATTTGGTAGTATACCTTCTGTCCCTATTTTTTCAAATAGTTTGTATAGTATTGGAATTAATTGTTCTTTGAATGTTTGGTAGAATTCACATGTAAAACCATCTGGCCCTGGAGATTTTTTCTTAGGGAGTTGATTAATAGCTTGTTCTATTTCTTTTTCTAAAATGGGGCTATTTAAATAATTGATTTCCTCTTCTGTTAACCTGGGCAATCTATATTTTTGTAGATATTCCTCCATTTCATTTAGATCATCAAATTTATTGGCATAAAATTGGGCAAAGAAACTCCTAATTATTACTCTAATTTCCTCTTCATTGGAGGAAAGTTCTCCCTTATCATTTTTGAGACTAACAATTTGATTTTCCTCTTTCCTTTTTCTGATCAAATTAACTAAAGGCTTATCTATTTTGTTGGTTTTTTCATAAAACCAACTCTTAGTTTTATTTATTAATTCAATAGTTTTCTTATTTTCAATTTTATTAATCTCCCCTTTTATTTTCAGAATTTCCAATTTGGTATTTAATTGAGGGTTTTTAATTTGCTCTTTTTCTAGTTTTTTTAATTGTAACCCTAATTCATTGATCTTTTCTTTCTCTATTTTATGCAAGTAAGCACCTAGAGATATAAAATTGCCCCTTAAAACTGCTTTGGCCGTATCCCACAAATTTTGGTATGTTGTCTCATTATTGTCGTTCTCCTGGATGAAATTGATTGTGTCTATAATTTGCTCTTTCACCCATTCATTCTTCAGGATTAGATTATTTAATTTCCACTTAACTTTTGGTCTATTTTCTCCTGGCCTTATATTACATGTGAGTTTTATTGCATCATGATCTGAAAAGGATACATTTACTATTTCTGCTTTTCTGCATTTGATTTTGAGTTTTTTATGCCCTAACACATGATCAATTTTCATATAAGTTCCATGAACCCCTGAGAAAAAAGTATACTCCCTTCTATCACCATTCAATTTCCTCCAGAGATCTGTCATACCTAACTTTTCTAACATTTTGTTTATCTCCCTAACTTCTTTCTTATTTATTTTGTGGTTTGATTTATCTAATTCTGAGAGAGCAAGGTTGAGATCCCCCACTAGTATAGTATTACTGTCTATTTCTACTTGCATCTGTTAGTTTTTCCTCTAGGAATTTGGATGCTATACCACTTGGTGCATATATGTTTAGTATTGATACCGCTTCATTGTCTATGGTACCCTTTAGTAAAATATAGTTTCCTTCCTTATCTCTTTTAATTAGATCTATTTTTGCTTTTACTTGATCTGAGATAAGGATTGCTACCCCTGCTTTTTTTTGTTCACTTGAAGCATAAAAGATTCTGATCCATCCCTTTACCTTCACTCTGTATGTATCTCTATGTTTTAGCTGTGTTTCTTGTAAACAACATATTGTAGGATTCTGGCTTTTAATCCAGTCCGCTATCCGTTTCTGTTTTATGGGAGAGTTCATCCCATTCACATTCACAGTTAAAATGACTATATCTATATTTCCTGCCATCTTATTTACCCAAAGTTATATTTTTCTCTTGCCTTTCCCCTTACTCCCTTCCCCTCTCCCAAGTATTTTGTTTTTAATGACCACCTCCCTCTAACAGTCCTCCCCCCTTTAAAACTTTCCCTCTTTTTTACACCTTTCCCCTAATCCTTCTATTAATTTATCCCTTTCTTTTCCTCCTTTCCCTCCTACTTCCCTATACAGAGGGCCAATTTTTTCCCTGAAATCAAATGCATCTGATATACTCTTTTAGAGCCCAATCTAATGAAAGTAAGAATACTCATCACCCTCCCTTTTTTCCCTCAATTATATTAGATTTTCTATGTCTCTTCATGAGACTTTGCCTTATTTTACCTCCTTTTTATTTTTACTTTATTTTACCTCCATTCCCCTTCCCTTCCCCCCCCTTTTTTTTACAGTATGATATACCTTCCACCTCTAATTTCTTTTCAATTATTATCAAAATAAAATCAAATTATACCCCCATTCTTTAAGGATACCCCTAATAGAGATATAGTTCTCAAGAGTTCTTTTCTTTTGTACCTTTTTACGCTTCTCTAGAGTTCTGTGTTTGGAGGTCAAATCTTTTGTTCAAATCTGGTCTTTTCATTAGAAATAGGTGAAATTCTCCTGTATCATTGAATGACCATCTTCTTCCCTGGAAGATGATGCTCATTCTAGCTGG
>JAJPUD010026425.1:1033-16516 GCA_023553655.1 Myrmecobius fasciatus
TAAGAGTCCTTCATTCCCTATTTTTTCGAATAGTTTATATAATATTGGAGTTAATTGTTCTTTAAATGTTTGGTAGAATTCACATGTAAATCCATCTGGTCCTGGGAATTTTTTCTTAGGGAGTTGATTAATGACTTGTTCTATTTCTTTTTCTGAAATGGGACTATTTAAGTAATTTATTTCCTCTTCCGTTAATCTGGGCAACCTATATTTTTGTAGATATTCCTCCATTTTCACTTAGGTTTTCAAATTTATTGGCATAAAGTTGGGCAAAGTAACTCCTGATTATTGCTCTAATTTCCTCTTCATTGGTGGAAAGTTCTCCTTTTTCATTTTTGAGACTAACAATTTGATTTTCCTCTTTCCAAAAGAGATAATTTTAAATTAGCTGCTAAAATGCATGCAATTTCATATTTATATGCCAAATAGTACCTTATATGTAATGTTACCCATAGAAAAAATGTGTTTTTATTAATCTGTTAACCTTAAATGAGAGTGATAAAAAAAATGTTTCACTTATTGCTGATTAAATTGAAATGAGGGAGTACCAGCCGTGAAGTCAGGAGGACTTGATTTCAAATCTGGTCTCAGACACTGACACTTCCTAGTTATGTGTCCCTGGGCAAGTTACTTAACCCCAATTTCCTCAGCAATAAAAAAAAAATGAAATGAGGTAACATTACCTCTACTTTAAGTGATACGGCATCGTCATATTTTTCTTGCCTGATTTTCTAAAGATTTAGAGTTCCTGAAACTTTACCAAAATTGTTTTCTGGCATGCTACATACATACATACACACACACACACACACACACACACACACACTCCAGCAATTTTTAAATTATTTCTTTTATTTTTAGAAATGCATTTTTGAGCTAGATACAAAATTGGAAAAATAAACAGAATAGAAAAAAGAAAGACAGAAAAAGAAATTAAAAAGAGGTCATGGGTTCAGCAGAGTGTCACGGAGAATTCAAAATATACAATTACAAATATATCCTTTTTAAGGAAGCATGTATAATGATAGAAGAGAATATATTTATGAGGGCCCATCTTTTCTTACATGTAGGTAGTTCTTTTGTTCTCTGTTGCATACTTTTAATTTTATTTTTATTTCCTCTTTCATCAACTCCACCTCCTCTAAGCAGGCTACAGTTAAACATAAACAGATATAGGCATAGACAGATACAGATAGATAGGGATATAGAGATAAAGATAAAACTAGATATGTAGATATAACTAGATAGGTAGTCATATATATTCAGGCTCACTCTTAAATCCATATACATACACATATATCTAAGAACACACATACACACATATATGTATATGTCCATATATTCTCAAACATACATACATACATTTACACAGATGGAAACATACACATAATACAATATTAACATTGCTGTCATTTCTTCTTCACCTCATTTGCATAATATAATTACTGTTTTACCTTTTCCTAGACAATACTACTTTTTTAGAATGAGATCATACTCAACTGTGTCAAATCTTTCTTTTCAGCTACCCAGTTCCTGATATCAAACATAAATATACGCTATATATTTCCATCCAGAACCAGAAATGATTTGACCATGGGGAATTCCTCAAAATTGATCTTTGATATTGACTCATATACTGAATTATCTGTTGAGTTCAGATTGGTGTAGAAAATTCCTGGAAATCTGAAAGTTCATTGAATGTGCATTTTTTCCATTGAATATTTTCAATAATTTCAATAGATGTGATATTTTTGGCCACAGGTGTAATTGTTTTGGTTGCCAGTATATATAATTCTAGCTCTGGCAGTCTTTAATTGTGGCTGCTGCTAAGTCTTGTACAATTGTAATCATAGGTCCAGCACATTTGAATTTTTGTGGGGGTTTTTTGTCTATTTCTTGCATAATTTTTCTTTCATCTGGGGCATTCAAAATTTGTAGATAATATTCCTATGAATACTCCACAAAGGATCAATTTGGTGATGATTGGTGAATTTCCCCTGCTTCTGCTCTCTGAAACTTTTCTTTGATTATTTCTTGCATTGTTATGTTAAGTTATTTGGTGGCAGCTTTTGAATAGTAGAGTTACTCTTAGTTTTCTCTTCTTGATTTGTTCTCCAGATCTGTCATATTTCTTATAAGATGTTTCACTTTTTGTTCTATTTTTTCCATCTTCATTTTTTGTAGTTGTTGTTTCTTGATCACTTATAATATCATTGACTTTTCCTTGCCAAATTCTAATTTTTAAACAACTATTTACTACTTTAACAAGATGTATCTCCTTTCCTATTTGATGAACTTTGTTCTCACAATCTTATTGTTTTTCTTCTATGGTATTTTTTTCATTTACTCTTTGGGATAGAAGTATCTTTTTCTTTAACTTTGTTTTTCTACTTTACTGTCCTTCTCTGAAGATAAAACCCTGTCTTGCCTATTATCACTGTAAGTTTCTATGATTGTGTTCTTTCTTCTTTGAATATATATTGTGTGAAATATATTGGGAAATATTAGTGTAAGCACCTCTAAGCCTGAGTGAGGTTGGGGTTATTCTAGCTTCACTTCAGCTCTCTCCTCTAACTTAGTAGCCTGACGCAAAAGCTCCATCTTCCTTCAAGTGTCCATAGTCAGCAACTTCTCTGCCCCACTAGTCTGCACTCAGGAGGGGTTTGGTTCTTTTTACTCAGGGCTATGAGTTAGCATCACAGCTGGCCTGGATTCCTAAATTGCAAACATTGTCTCAATCTTCCTAGACTCAAAACGCCTGATTTCCCATGATGTCTCTGAGGGGAAAGTTCATGTGTTTGGAATGAGGCTCCAGCTAAACTTAGATAGTTCTAGGGTTCTTTGCTATTGTGGAGCTATCTTAGAGATGTTTGTACTTCTTAGTGGCTAATCCTGATCCTGTAGATTTTCCACTTATCCCAAGAGGACCACTGTTATTCTTCAAGCCTTTTTTTTTAAATCAGATTGTGGATGCTGGTGTGACAGTCATTTCTTATCTTTACTTATAACTATAAGGAGAATCCAATCTTATGTTAGTATTCTTATAGATAGATAGATAGATAGATAGATAGATAGATAGATAGATAGATAGATAGATAGATTAGATTAGATTACCAACATTCTACAAGGGGATTAAAAAAGTTTCAAATATTTTGTCTTTTGGTGTTCCATTTTAATTTATAACATATGTATCCAATAATTTTTATAATGAATCATTTTGCTTTCTTAGATTTTAAATTCTGTTAGCTATCTTTTACTGATCCTTTATTGGTCAAGATATTATTTAATATTGATATCTTTTATATTAGATAATATTTTTGCAGATCTTTCTGAAAGCATACTGATAAGTACAATGAAATATAATTTTTTCAATGTGTTCTGGGTGATGCTTAATTACTTTTGCAAATTAGTGGATACATGATTGTTTTTAAGTATGAAAATGCATATTTCCTTGATATACACAAGTTTCTTGTGCATATTCTCCCAAAATAATATTCCAAAAAGGCATATACAAAGCACAATGCCTGTGTAGGAATGGCCCAATTCCATTTCTAGTGGTATATATGTGTAGTCATGATTATTTTTGTAACAGAAACCCCTTTCAAGTCATTTCTTAAATCAAGTCATGGTGAAATCTACTTATTTTCAATACATGTCTTTCCATTCCCCTCTGGGGTACCTGAATTTTAATTATTCCAAGGACATAATGATTCATTATTGTCAATGTTATACCATGAACAGAAGATATTGTTGGTAATAACAAAAGATTTTGTTGCAGGAAAAGGTTGCTGTTATTGAATTTTACTCCATGTGTCCCAAATTGATCACGAAATCACTGAAGGAAAGATATAGAATAGACTTCAAGGACCCATGCAATAACCCCTAAAATAAATTCAACAAACAGAGCTACAACTTCTCTATGAAGTCTTCCATTGAAATGGGAAATTCACTATATCTGAGATAATCTCATTGTTAGGAGTCTCTTCTTTATATTGAGTTTCTCTCAGCGGTGTACACATTTCCCTTTCTTCTGACTGCTGATAAATAATCTAAAGAGCCAGAAATAACAAATGCAATGTGTTTTCTTGTAATAACTTCCATTAAATCAATTGTCATATTCTATTATATAACTTTTATAACATGAATTCCTTCATCCATTTCTTATTTCCAGTTCTCTCACTAACTTGTTTTTCTCTAGTATTTTGATCCCCATATTTCTACTCTTTCACTCATCTTCAGTATATTGCTGTATATTATATATTCATCTATTGTTTACAGACAGGTCAAAGTGTTGTACCCCAAAATACGAATCCATTATCATCCATTACTTCAAGCTATCTTCTTGTTTGCAGTCTTCTTATTCCTGCCAAATGGGAGAGTTTGTTTTCTACAAAACATTTTTTCTACTTCTCTTATTCCCTTCATAATTATCTGCATTTGGGATTCCAATTTCATCACTCAGCAATTACAAATCTTTTAAAAGATACACATAATCATTTATTTTTCCAAATCTAATGACCTATTCTCAATCCTTATTTTATTTGATCTATGCCAACTTTTTGACAGTATTTCCTTCTTCCATTTGATTCTATCTTCTACCTTCTCTAAGTTTTCATGTTGCTGCTCTCTCTCTCTTTGTTTTACATCTTTATCTCTGACCATTCCTTCTCATATCCTTTGAGCAATATTAATTCAGGTCATGATAATTATGTATGCGTCTCTTAAGTTTCTGACCTGGATGCACATTTTTTTCTTTATGTATTATTTCATTTCTCAATACACTTATTCTTAACCATTTCATCTATTATCTCTGTGGATATAATTCCAAGATTTGTTTAAACTTAACTTCTTTTCTGATATTTCATTTCACATTCCCAATTGCCTATTTGCATCTCAAATAAGACATCCTATAATGATCATAAACTAAACATATCAAAACCTGAATTATAATTTCTTCAAAACATTCTTCTTCCTAACTTCCTCTTTAACCTGAAGGATAGCACTATCATCAGCACTCACCTGGAAATGTAAAATAGAAGTAATCTTAAACTCTTATTTCTCTCATCTCTTTAATTTCCAATCAGTTGTCATGTGTGATCAGTTCTACCTTCTCAATAAATGCCCCATTCTGTTATCTGATTTCCCTAATGATAGACCTTAAAATATTTCATTCCTGGACTATTACAATAGTTTTTTGTTTGCTCTCTCTCCATTATATCTCTTCCACACAAGTCTTTGTTTCATTTAACTGCCAATATTTTCTTCCTAAAGAACAGGCCAGATTATGTCATCCCTTTGTTAAATTCACTCCAGAGGCTCTCTGTTGTCTCCAGGTTAAATCATTTTTTTCTCCCTGTCTAACACATCCTTCTTGATCAATCTTGTCCATTCATATTTTTTTCAGCCTTTTGTTTTTACTCTTTACACCCCAACACATGCTAAATGATCCAGTGATGCTTCTCCTATTATCAGTCCTTAAAATTAAACAATCTATCTTGTGACAGTGCATTTTTATTTGCCCTATTCCATGTCTTGAATTTTATCAATCTTGCAAAGGAAGATTTCTGCCTTCTTTCTGATAATTAACTCTAAAATAATCTGGTATACATATATACCTGTATATATGTATGTATGTATATATATATACATATATATATATATATATGTGTGTGTAAGAATCTTATTTTCACATATGTATGGTCCTTGAGAAGAGATTGTGTTTTTACCTTTCTTTCTTTTATCCTCATCATTTAACCTAGTACATAGAATATTGCTCTTAATAAATTCTTATTAATCAAATGTTGACAAGCATCACCAAATGCATGGTTATATAAATGTGAAATAAAAATAAAAAAAATTTCCTATACTTCATACTTACCTTGGGCTTTATGAATGTATTTGTGTAGCACAGAGGATAGAATGCTAGACATAGAATAAGGATACCCTAAGTTTAAATCTTCCTTCTTATACTTGCTGACTGCATATCTTTGAGCAATTCACTTAATCTTTTTGGCTCAGTTTCCTCAAATGTAAAATAGGAATAATAATAGAACTCATGCCCCTGGATTTTTATGAGGACCTGATATAATATTTTAAAGCAATTAATACACTGTCTGAAACATTATAGGTGATATATAATTGTTGCACGTTGTTGTTATTATTTATTATAGAACTGAACCCACAGAAAAATATTTTGTAAATAAGAAAGTAAAACAAAATATTTAAAGGAAAGAAAAATTTGAAGAAAAAGCATGAGCTTTCCTTCTTTAGATGAAAGTATAACATCAAATAAATTTCCAAATTGCATTGTTCATTCTCAACAGGGATTTGTGAATTGGGATTAACTCCACATCCAACCATGGGAAATCAAATTATTTTAGATCCCAACTTCTCTAGTGTATCTGACATGTCCTTTTCAGCCAGAATTACTGGTAAACAATGTGAATCTCAGAAAAGTTTTATTATTTATGCAATACTAAGCAAGTTATAAATGAAACTACATGTATTCAAAGAAATTTTATCCACTATTTTGCTCTTTACCCTATTTGTTTTCATTATCATCATCATCATCATCATCATCATGATTATTATTATTATTTGCACCCCACTTTCAGTGGGGTCTTTCAGTACCAAGGGTTGTTAACATTTTTCTTCTACTGTACATATTTATTTTGCTAAGATGAATTCATTTTCATAAGCTTCCCAATTAAAAATAGATTATCCATTCACTACATACTACTTTTGTTCCTGTGACTTTCTATTGAGAGACAATGTAATTTATTGTAAAGACCAATATGTTTAAAATATGACAGTTCAAATCATGGTTCTGTCTTTTACTGCCTATAAGAATTTGGTAGAAACCCATATTTTTATACTTTAATTTCTTGATTAACTCTCAATGATTTTATATATGCATTGACCAAAACTTCAAGTACCACACCCCATACCCAGGTGCATAAAATTTTCCCTAGGTTACACGTGTGTACATTACACAATACAGGAAGAAACCAATACATAATTAATACCAAATGGACAAAAGACTCCTCAGAGATACACTACTGTGAAAAAAGTTGATGTCAGAAATCTTATTTCCTACCTGTATACTTTTATTTTGTATTCCTCTGTGTTGCTTTGGTCTTTACATATATATATATATATATATAATTTCTTTGGCTTCTCCATTTTCACTCCCCTTTTCACCTTTTTTATGCATTGCCTGCTCCTGCATTAAATTATAAGTTCCTTATGGTGTGGAATTGTCTTTCATTCATGCATTCATTCTTTATTTTTGTATGTGTGTCCCTAGCACTCTTAGATTTATGCTTTCAAATATTGTCATTCACGAACATGTTTGCTATATTTTTCCACAAATCCCAAGGAAGATATTTTATAATCACCATTAAGAATTTTTTTTCAAAAACTAGATTCTGACAAAGTAGAAAAAAAAACATTTCTCAATTTATGAGTTCAAGGTCTACATATCACATGTTAGACAAGAAAGATGCATAATAAAAGGGGAAATGCAACATAACTTATTGTCAAGAGGGAAATAAAAAGAACAAACACACAAAGTTCAAATTCTTAAGTAATATCTTACTTTCACTTTGTCTTTTTATATTTACCCCATTATTCATCAATTACCTTGTACTTTTCTGTCTTCTGTAAAATTTTCATATTTTGATTTACATAATGACTATATATGTTCAATTACTATTTATCATTCCCTACCTGTTTTCTCTTATTCCTTCACATCATACAAGTTGCTGCCCATACCTATTATTAGGATAAGTAATCTCTTTTTGATTATATTCAATTTAGTAATCATATAATGAGAGCCAAGTTCACTGTAAGTCTTATTATATTTTTCTTTTTTGTGAGGCCCAAGCTCACACAACTAGGAAGTGTTAAGTATCTGAGGCCGGAGTTATACTCAAGCTCTCTTGACTTTAGGGGCCTTGTCCTATCCACTGCACCATATAGCTGCTCCACTCTTCATTTTTCAGAATATTGTTTTAATTCTAAAATTCAATTTGAAAACAATTTGCAATATATTCCTCAGAAGTTCTACTTGCATTGATGTAATATTCGTACTTCTCCTGACATATCAGGAGAGTATAAACTCTGAAATATCTTTACCTAAGTTGAACAAAACTGAATATGTATAGCTAATATACAGCCATAAAAGAAGCTTCACCAACCTTCACAGAGCTGATTAATTGTTACTCCTTTGGTCCCAATAATTTTTGAAATTCACTACAAAGATGTAATAATCTTGACCTATATTGATAAATCAAAAAAAAACCCATCTCAACCATTTCCTTATACCTACTTTCCCTCATCTACCCAAATGTTATTAATTCCCCTTAAAAGAAACACATTACCTTTTGTTATTATCATTTTCTTTTTCTTGTTATTAATTATAATAACAAAAGAATCTACTTTTTTCACATTTGTAAATCATTTCACACTCATTTGATCCTCACAATAAATATATAGGATAGCTATTATTTGTCATTTAAGATGAGGTAATTGAGGCTGATAAACATTAGATGCCTTTATCCTGCTCACATAGCTTATGTGTCTAAGGTAGGACTAAGTATTCCAGACTGTGAGTCTAACACTGTCTAACACATTCTCTGTTGCATTGCTCATTGTAATGAAACACCCTTAAAGGTAAATATGTAAATTTTGTCTTCATATCCCTGGTATCCATAGTAAGCACTGAATAAATGCTATATGTTTGATTGATTAGTGAAAGAAATATCTATATAGATGAAAGCAATGATCCTTAGAACAAATTTTTGTCAGTTTTTGCATTTTTACCTCTAGGAGATTAATACATATTTACACAATATGTGGAACTCCACTATTATGATTTGGGGTATTTATATTTGTTGATGCATTAATCCTTATACAAACTTTTGCTTGTATTTAATTAACTGTAGACAATGAGAAAGAAATAGAATCCTTATATTAAAGGACCTTCTATTATGTGCTAATATAATATGTAAAACTGAACAACAACAACAAAGATATTACATAATAGCTAATGAAAAAAATGATACCTTCCTCTATGACTTTAACTAATTATTGTCATTGCCTGGAAAGTGTATTTATGTCCGCTAATGTGACTCAAGTTCTTCACAAGCAAACATAAAAACATATATAATTTGAAAAGTTAATTTAAAAGTCATTTGTGGGAGATAAAGAGAGAAAGAAAGAGAGTCACAATGACAGACAGATTCAGAAACAGAGACAGAAGTGTGGATCTCCCCTCACCCAGTTTCTGACAGTTTTACTTTATATAGAATTTTGACAAAAGTATTCACAAATCAATTATAGCCAAATCATATATCTTTCATTTATGAAATTTCCCCACTAAAGCAATTGGAACACAAGACAGAGATAGCTGTAAGAAGATGTAAAAATAAAATTGAGTAAGTCAGGACCTGAGGGGAATTTGAAGTATAAGGTTTGGTTTAATCCAAACAAGTCCTTAGTGTGGTAACTCAAAATAAGATTTCTTTGGTTATATCCAGAAACTGGAGGAACCCAAAATTGCTTATAGTCATTTCCACTTTCCCTAGAGAATTACTGAGATCAGAAGACATTCTGAGCCTAAGTAACATCTAAATATGTGAATGTTGATTCAGATATATTGACAAATAGGAAACAATCATACACTTATAGAAGTATATTTTCCTCACACCTAGTTGCATTAGCTAACATTGGTTCTTTGTAAAATCCTCCTTCATTTTTCCTCTGGCAACATCTGAAGAATAGCTTTTGATCTACATACATTTCTTCAAAGATGTTTGCAAATGGCAAAAGCCAATGCATTTTTCTTGTTCCATGAATATTGTGAATTAGGTTGCAGGTAATGAAATAGGCTTTGAAGCACTATTGTAGATTACTTTCACATATTTTCTTGTTTATGTTAAAATATATACTACATCAAATATATGTATGTATATTTATAGTTATCTTGTTGCACAAGAAAAATCTGATCAAGAAAGAAGAAAAAATCTGAGAAACAAAACAAAATGCAAACAAACAATAACAGAAAGATTGAAAATGCTGGGTTGTGGTCTACACCCAGTTCCCTAAGTTCTCTCTCTGGGTATAGATCGCTCTCTTCATCACTGAACAATTGGAAGTGGTTAGATGCATCTCATTGTTAAAGGGAACCAAGTCCATCACAATTGATCATCATATAGTCTTGTTGCTGACATGTATAATGATCTCCTAGTTCTGCTCATTTCACTTAGCATCATTTCATGCAAGTCTCTCCAGGCCTCTCTAAAATCTTCCTGTTCATCATTTCTTACAGAACAATAATATTCCATGACCTTCATATAGCATAATTTATTCAGCCATTCTCCAATTGATGGGCATCCATTGAGTTTCCAGATTCTTGTCATTTCAAAAAGGGTTGCCACAAACATTTTTGCACGTGTGTGCTTTTCCCTCTTTTAAGATCTCTTTGGGATATAGTCCCAGTAGTTTGCATTTCTAGATCTAAGGGTATACACAGTTTGATAACTTTTTGACCATAGTTCCAGAATGGCTGGATCCATTCACAGTTCCACCAACAATGCATCAGTGTCCCAGCCTTCCCACATCCCCTCCAACATCCATCATTATCTTTTCCTGTCATCTTAGCCAATTTAACAGATAGTGGAATCTCAATGTAGTCTTAATTTGCATTTTTCCAATTAACAGTGATTTGGAGCACCTTTTCATATATTTCATATAGAAATATTTCAATTTCTTCTTCTGAAAATTGTCTGTTCATTTACTTTGACCCTTTATCAGTTGGAAAATGGCTTACCTTCTTATGAATTTGAGCCAATTCTTTATATATTTTAGAAATGGGGCTTTTATCAGAACCTTTGAATGCAAAAATGTTTTCTCAGTTTATTGCTTCCCTTCTAATCTTGTTAGCTTCAGTTTTCTTTGCTCAAAAATTTTAAACAATATAATCAAAATTAAATATTTTGTCATCAATAATGATGTCTGGTTTTTCTTTGGTCACAGATTCGTTACTCTTCCACAGATCTCTGAGGTAAATGAAGCTATCTTCTTCCACTTTGTTTATAATATCATTATGGGGGGGGAATCAAGATCTTGGAGAGCAGACAAGATTCTCTGTGACCTCCTCTGACCTTCTCCCAAAGAAACAGAAGATTAAGCCTCTAAACTGGATTTGGAGTGAAAGAACCCACAAATATTTGGAATAGGACACATTCCTAGAAGAAGATACTTTGGAAGAACTTCAGAACAGGTCTGTTTCAAAAGAGGGACAGTCTGCTGAGCCCAGACGGCATCGGGGGGAGACAGGGCAGAAAGCCAGGCCAGGATTCAGAGCATTGCAGTTTCCATGCACTTGGGAAACTTCTGTGAGACTTTGAGAATACTCTATCCTAGTTGCAAGCAGATGGTTTGGCATATATGTCTTATGTAAATGGAAAATTGTAAAGCACTGAATGTGGGACGAACACTGGACCTAGCCCTAATTACTCAACACAAAAAATCAATCAACAGAACAGCCCTATTTTGTCACTACTTTCACTACTTTGCTTGGAACAGACCTCAAGCCTTAAAAATGCATTAAAAAACCCCCTCTCATTATAGACAGCTTTTATGGAGAAAGAGAACAGACCTCAAATCCTGAGGTTCCAAAAGGTAAAGCAACTCCAAAAGAAGTCACAAAGGGAGACATGAGTTGGTCCCCATTTCACAAGGCTTTCCTGGAAAATTGTATAAAGAATCTTAAAAGAGAGAACAAAAATGGAGAAATGAAATGAGATCATTGCAAGGAGGAATGGAAACAGCATATAATGCCCTACAAAAGAAATGTGAAAAAGACACCAATTCACTGGAAAACAAAATTTATGAAATAGAAAAATAGTGCAAGGATAAAAAATTCAATTGGCCAATTATGAAAGGAGCTAAAATGATAACTGAAGAAAATAATATACTAAAAATAGAAGTGAAGAAATGGAAGTTAATGCCTCAATAAGACTTTATGAATCAGTCAAACAATAAAAAAGAAAGAAAAAATAGTGGAAAATATAAAACATCTCCTAGGAAAAACAACTGCCCTGGAAAATAGATCTAGCAGAGCCAATGTAAGGTTTATTGGCCTTCTTGAAAGCCATGGTGAAAAAAAAGAACCTAGATATTAGCTTACAGAAATCATAAAAAAATACTGCCCTGATATTTCAGAAACAGTAGATAAAACAGCCATCAAAAGAAACCTATCACCTCCTGAAAAAGACCCCAAAATTTAATCCACAAGGAATATCATGGATACATTTTTCAGGACTATCATACCAAGAAAAAGATATTATAAACAGCCAGAAAGAAACAATGCAAACACCAAGGAGCCACAATTAGGATCACCCACGATATATCATCTTCCACCCTAAAGGATCGAAGGGCCTGGAATCTGATATTTCAAAAGGCAAAGTAACTTGGATTGCAGCCAAGAATAAGTTATCCAGCTAAAATGAGCATTATCTTTCAGGAAAGAAGATAGAAATTTAAGGATACAGGTGAATTTCACCTATTTCTAATGAAATGACCAGATCTGAACAAAAAATTGACCTCCAAACAGAACTCAAAAGAAATATAAAAAGGTAAAAAGTAAAGAACTCTTGAGAACTATATTTTAATTAGGGGTATACTAAGAGAATGTGGTTAGAATTTGACTTTATTTTGATAATATAAGAAAGAAACTAGAGAAGGAAAAGGCATCATACTGAAAAAAGATAAACTTGTTCAAACTTGTAGGCAAGTAGGAGGGAAAGAGGGAAAAGAAAAGGAAAGACTATTAGAAGGGAAAATAGAAGAATTAAGGGAAAGGTGAAAAAAAGGGGAAGAAGCTCTAAGGGGAGAACTATTGTTTGAGGGAGGTGGTCATTAAAAGTAACATATTGGGGAGGAGGGAAGAGGAAAAGGAAAGAGGAAAACATAACTTTGGGTAAAAGGGAAGGCAGAAAATCTAGAATTAGTTATTTTAACTGTGAATGTGAATGGAATGAATTCTCCCACAAAAAAAGGAACAGATAGCAGACTGACTTAAAAGCCAGAATCCTACAATATGTTGTTTACAAGAAACTCATCAAGCATAGTCATATATACAGAGTTAAGGTAAAGGGCTAGAGCAGAATTTATTATGCTTCAGGTGAACAACAACAAAAACAACAACAACAACAAAAGCAGGAGATGCAATCCTGATCTTAGATCAATTAAAAGCAAAGATAGATCTAATCAAGAAAAATGAAGAAGGAAACTATATTTTACTAAAGGGTACCATAGATAATGAAGCAATATCAATACTAAACATATATGCTCCAAGTGGTATAGTATGCAAATGTCTAGAGAAGTTAAAGAGATGCAAGAAGAAATAAACAGCAAAATTATAATAGTGGGGGATATCAATCTTGTTCTGTCAGAACTAGATAAATCAAACCACAAAATAAATAGGAAAACAGTTAAGGAGGTAAACAAAATGTTAAAAAAAGTTAGATATGATAAATCTTTGGAGAAAATTGAATGGAGAAAGAAAGGAGTTCAGTTTTTTTTCTCAGTCATTCATGGAACTTATACAAAAGTTGCCCATGTGTTAGGGCATAAAAACTTCAAAATAAAATACAGAAAGGCAGAAATAGTAAATGCATTTGTTCAGATCATGATGCAACAAAAATCACATGCAATATAAGGCCTGGAGAAAATAGACCAAAAGTTAATTGGAAATTAAATAATCTAATCCTAAAGAATTAATGTATGGAATAGCAAATCATAGACACAATTAATAATTTCACCAGGAGAATGACAATAATGTGACAACAAAACAAAATTTGTAAGATATATACAAAGTGGTTATAAGGGGTAATTTTATA
This sequence comes from Myrmecobius fasciatus, assembly GCA_023553655.1. NCBI lineage: Eukaryota > Metazoa > Chordata > Mammalia > Dasyuromorphia > Myrmecobiidae > Myrmecobius > Myrmecobius fasciatus. The sequence continues at coordinate 14,941 of JAJPUD010026425.1, forward strand.
TTTCTATAAGTTTAATTGCATAAAATAGAGAAAGAGATCAATGAATTGTGCTTACAATTAAAAAAGCTAGAAAAAGAACAAATTTAAAAACTTCAATAAACACCAAATTGGAAATTCTGAAAATAAAAGGGGAAATTAATAAAATTGATAAGAAAACTATTGAATTAATAAATAAAACTAAGAGTTGGTTTTAAGAAAAAAACAACAAAATAGATAAGCCTTTAGTTAATTTAATTAGAAAAAGGAAAGAGGAAAATGAAATTGTTAGCCTCAAAAATGAAGAGGGAGAACTTTCCACCAATCAAAAGGAAATAAGCACAATAATTAGGAATTACTTTGCTCACTTTACCCCATTAATTTTTTATTTGTATAACACATGTATGGGTAGTTCCCCAGGATTGATCTTTACAAAGCTTTCCATTACAAATTTTACCCCCAATCCCCTCCCCTCCCCTAGATGGCAGGAAGTCCACTACATGTTAATAATGTTGAAATACTTGAGAATTTATGCAAGAAAAATCCTATCTACAAGAAAAAAAAAAGAAAATCAGAGAAAGGCAACACAATGCAAGCAAACCTCAATAGAGAGAATGAAAATGTTACGTTGTGGTCCATATTTCATATCTCTCTCTCTGGGTGTATATGGTTTTCTTCAGTGAACAATTGGAAATGGTTAGTCACAATTCTTTGTTGCAGAGAACCATGTCCATCAGAATTGATCATCATGTAATACTATTGTTGCTGTGTATGATGATCTCCTGATTCTGCTTATTTCACTTAGCATCAGTTCATGCAAGTCTCTCCAGGCCTCTCTGAAATCGTAGTGCTGATCGTTTCTTAAAGAGCAATAATATTCCATAACATTCATATACCATAATTTATTCAGCCACTCTCCAATTGATGGGCATCCCTTCAGTTTCCAGTTTCTAGCCACTACAAAAAGAGCTGCCACAAACATTCTTGCACATGTGGGGCCCTTTCTCTCCTCTAATATCTCTTTGGGATATAGGCCCAGTAGAAACAGTGCTGGGTCAAAGGGTATGCACAGTTTGATAACTTTTTCAGCATAGCTCCAAATTGCTCTCCAGAACGGTTGGATCCGTTCACAGTTCCACCAACAATGTATTAGTGTCCCAGTTTTCCCACATTCCCTCCAACATTCATCATTACCTTTTCCTGTCATTTTAGCCAATTTGACAGGTGTGTAGTGGTACCTCAAAGTTATCTTTATTTGCATTTCTCTGATCAATAGTGATTTGGAGCAACTTTTCATATGACTAGAGATGGTTTTAATTTCATCATCTGAAAACTGTCTGTTCATATCCCTTGACCACTTATCGATTGAAGAGTGGCTTGAATTCTTATATATTTGAGACAATTCTCTATATATTTAAGAAATGAGGCCTTTATCAGAACCATTAAATGTAAAAATTTCCCATTTTGATGCTTCCCTCCTAATCTTGTCTGCATTTGTTTTGTTTGTACAGAAACTTTTTAACTTAATATAATCAAAATTATCCATCAGGTGTTTAATTAGGAGTTCCAGGTCTTCTTTGGACATGAATTTATTCCTTCT
>JAJPUD010026426.1:0-16516 GCA_023553655.1 Myrmecobius fasciatus
TTTTTTTTTTTGTTCACCTGAAGCATAATAGATTCTGCTGCAGCCTTTTACCTTCACCCTGTATGTCTCTATTATTTAGATGTGTTTCTTGTATACAACATATTGTTGGATTCTGGTTTTTAATCCAGTGTGCAATCTGCTTCTGTTTTATGGGAGAGTTCATTCCATTCACATTCACAGTTAAAATAACTAATTCTGTATTTCCTGCCATCTTATTTACCCTAACTTATGTTTTTCTCTTTCCTATCCCCTTTCCCTCCTCCCTAGCATTCTGCTTCTGATAACCACTTCCCTCAAACAGTCCTTCCCCTTTAGAGCCCCACCCACTTTTTTACACCTTTCCCTTAATTCTTCTGTTTTTTTCTTCTATTAGTCTATTCCCTTTCCTTTCCCCCTTTCTTTTCTGTTACCTTATAAGATAGGACAAGTTTCTTTTTGATACCCAATACGTCTATTATTCCCTCAGAGCCAAATCTGATGAGATGGAGATTAGCATAATTATCATTCCCCTCCCTTTTCCCCCCTCAATCATTATATGTTTTTTCCCTTATTTTCCCTCCTTTTCCTCTTCTTCCAGTGTTATCCCTTTTCTACCTCTAATTTCTTTTTCAGATTATCATATCATAATAATCATAAAATCACAATAATTATATCATTATAATCATAATGTAATAATAAAATCATAAAATCAACCCTCATTCTATAAGTATCCATAACATAAATATAGTTCTCAAGAGTTTTTTTTTCCTTATTACCTTTTTATGTTTCTCTTGTGTTCTGTGTTTGTAGATCAAATTTTTTGTTCAGTTCTGGTCTTTTTATTAGAAATTAATATCTCCTCTATCTTTTTATTAGAAATTAATATTTCCTATATCTCATATATATATATATATCTCCAATATCATTGAATGACCATCTTATTCCCTGGAAGATAGTGCTCATTCTAGCTGGGTAATTTATTCTTGGCTGTAATCCAAGTTCCTTTGCCCTTCAGAATATCTGATTCCAGGCCCTTCAGTCCTTTAAAGTAGAAACTGCTAGGTCCTGTGTGATCATAATTGTGGCTCCTTGATATTTAAATAGTTTCTTTCTGGCTTCTTATAATATCTTTTCCTTGGTATGATAGTTCTGGAATTTAGCCATGATATTCCTGGGAGATTTAATTTTTTGGTTTCTTTCAGGAGGTGATCAGTGGATTGTTTCAATAAGTATTTTGCCTTCTGGGTCTAAAATATCAGGGCAGTTTTCTTTTATGATTTTCTGGAAGATAGTGTCTAGGTTCTTTTTTTCATCATGGCTTTCAGGAAGCCTTATAATCCTTATATTGTCTCTCCTAGATCTATTTTCCAGGTCAGTTGTTTTCCCTAGGAGATATTTCATGTTTTTTTCTATCTTTTCATTTTTTTTTTGTTTTTGTTTGACTAATTCTTGAAGTCTTGATGAGTCATTCATTTCCAATTGTTTGATTATAATTTTTAATGTCTTATTTTCTTCAGTTACTGTTTTTAGTTTTTTTTGCAATTGACCAATTACTTTTTTTGTTCATTGCATTCTTTTTCCATTTTTTCCATTTTTTCTATTTTATTTTGCAGTGGTCTCATTTCCTTTCCCCATATTTCTTCTAACTCTGTTTTAAGATTCTTTATGAAATCTTCAAAGAAAGCCTTGTGGCATGGAGTCCAGTTTATGTCTATCTTTGGGGCTTTTTCTGGAGTTGCTTTATCTTTAGGGGCCTCAGGATTTGAGGTCTGTTCTTCCCTCTCTCCATAAAAGCTATCTATGGTGAGAGCTCTTTTTGGTTTTTTATTCATTTTTTTTTAAAGGTGTGAGGTCTGTTCAGGGCAAAGGAGAGACAGCTGCTTTAATTTGCCTTGGGGCAGTTCTGGTGATTGAGTTATTTCAGGTGTTGAGCAGTTCTGTTTTAATTTACCCTGAAGTAGTTCTGCTGATTGGATTATTTCAGGTCCTGATCAGTTCTGCTGATTGATTGATCACCCTAGTGTGCTGTGTAATGGCAGCTAGGTCCTATGCTCATCAGGGGTTCAGTAGTTCACAATCTACGCCCCACAAAAGGCAGATCTTCCAAACCACCTGCTTACAATCAGGATAGATTGGCCCAAGAGGCCTGCAGAAGACTCCCTGGTGTGTGAAAAGTCCAAACCTCCCACTCCTGTTCCGACTGCTGTTCCAGCTCCCTGCAACAACTCCCTGCGCAGGTCTCCCTGTGCTGCAGTCTGGGTTCAGCAGACCACTCCCCTGTCCAATTAAAACAGACCTGTTTTGAAGTTCTTCCAGATTATCTTCTTCTAGAAATGTGTTGTCCTCCAGATATTGTGGATTTTTTTACTTCAAAATCAGTCTAGAGGCTTCATATGTTGTTGGTTTGAGGGAAGGTTAGAGGAGGTTGCAGAGACTCCTGTTTGATCTCCACCATCTTGGCTCCTCCCTGGAAGTCCGGGATTTTATTTTATAAGAAAATGAATCACTGATGGAATTTGAGTAGAAATGTGACATACTCAGACTCTCAATTAGAAAAAAAAAATAATTTTGGTAGTTGTGTGGAAGATTGATTAGTGAAGGGAGAGACTGGAGACAATGAGATCAATTGGGAAATCACTGACACAGTCCAGGAGAGAAGTGGTGAGAGATTGAGTGAGATTGGCTGCAGAGAGTGGAGCTGAGGCTTGGCTATAAAAAGTAAGGGTAGTGATAGAACCAATAAAGATTTGACAACTGATTTTATTGTGCAAGAGAAGGAAGAAGAGCAAAGACTCAAAAATGACTGGCGTTTCCTAGATGACTAGGAGAAAGGTAGTACCATCCACAGAGCTAGGAAAGCTGGAAGGAGAGAACAGAATAAAATTTATTCTCATTTCAACATGTCAAATTTGACTACTAGATAGAACATAATAATATTTAATAGCTTAAAATGCTTTAAAACATTTGGTACATCCTGCATACATAAAGTGTTTTTGCAAACCCTAGAACACTATATAAATATTGGCTAATAATAATAACCATATAAAAAGTTAAAACTGGAAGAAAAGAGAAGATAAAATAGCACAAGTCAGACTTGGATGGAACCTTAGAAAATGGAACGTTAGTGCTAAAAGGGACCTTAAAACATAATTCATTGGTTGTTGTTTTTCATTCTTGAAGAGAACCAAATTTACATTACTATGTTAAAGACAAGTTAGTGTGTTTGATTATGCTGAGCATATCAATATGAGTTTGAAATGCTTTGCCACGGATTGAACACAAATTGTCCCTATGAACATTTGGGGTGCATTCTCTATATTTGTGCATCTCACATTAATTCTGAGCTAGTTCAATTCTGCTTTGCTCATAGAACATAGTACCTTTTCTGATGAGGGAATACCATGCTAAGCAGTCCTGTGCCAGTATCTCCCATAGTAAAACTTAATAAATATATGTTTATTGTTGTTTGATTGTTGGCAGGAGGAGATGTACAATAGCTAGTCAAGGAAACATAACTGAAGGTCAGAAGAGAGAAATCTGGTGATATATAGATGTAGATACACACATATAAACATATACATACACATACACACATAGATATATGCAGACGTATAAGATATATGTGTATATATATGCATTTACATATACATATATTATATTTAAAAAATATATTCTAATGATAAGTATTTTTGTGTCTACCAGTGTTAACATTTTTTTTGCTGAGCTTGCCCTTCATTAAAAGCCTCAGGATTTTTATTTAATATATAATATATGTTAATAATTTAACATAATATAAGAACTTTATATAACATTTTACAATATATAACGTATACAATATATTATAAATAACAAAAATATTTTACTTTTTCTTCTCTCTGAACCCTACATCCAATCAGCCACCTAGCTCAGTTACCTCCATTTCCTTCACATATTTTATATCTATACTGTCTTGCCTTATCCAGGTTCCCATTTCCTCTCCAATAATTCCTCCTAACTTGTATTTTAGCCTCCGATATCTTCCCATTTTAACCAATTCTTCTTATGTTGCTAGATAAATCTTCCTAATGCACAATTCCAAACACATCTCTTCCTTTATCTAATGTCATCTTTTCTGGGGTCCTTTCCATCTCTTCAATTTTATGTTCTAAGGTCCCTTTTAGCACTAACTTTCCATTTTCTCAGGTTCCATCCAAGTCTGACTTGTGCTATTTTATCTTATCTTTTCTTCCAGTTTTAATTCTATGTCATTATTATTAACCAATATTTATATAGTGTTCTAGGGTTTGCAAAAACACTTTATGTATACAGGATGTACCAAATGTTTTAAAGCACTTTAAGCTATTGAAGATTATTAAATAGCCATTAAATCTTAAAGCTGCACTAAGACTTCTAGGACAAACTGCATTACTTCGTTTGATTCTTATAATAATACTACAAAGAAAATTAAATTTAAAATCATTTATTGAGTGCTTATTATGTGCCAGGTGCTGATGTTACAAATATAACTTTTTAAAAAGAATAATAATAGTTCTCATTATATCATGCTTTAATATTTGCAAAGGATTTTATAAATATTTTCTTATTTTATCCTCACAACAACCCTGGAAGATAGATGCTGTTATTATTCTCTTCTTGCAGATGAAGAAATTGATGCAAGGAGAAGTTAAGTGACACTTAGGGTCACACAGCAAATAAATAAGGCAAAATTTGAAATTGGGAATTCCTGAACTCAATCACATTGTGATATTCATGGGTTTCTTAGCTGATTCAAAGACAAATCTGCCTTTTATGAGCTTACATTCTAATGGATAAAGAGCACATAAAAGCTAGCTGAAAAGAGGAAGTGTTCGTGTTGGGCAGGGGAGAATTAATTTTATTACCCTCATTTTACAGAAAAGGTAACTAAAGCCAAATGACTTGCCCAGGATCAAATAATTACTTAGTGATCGAGGGAGTAATTGAATTCAAGTCTTTCAGACTACTACATACAGAATACTATTCACTACACTTCCTAGACATAATTGTTTTTGTTCTAAGACCCCTTCCAGATCTGGCATTCTAAATTATATTATTATATAGTTTCAAAACCTTGCTATACATCACAGGTTGTTGTAGAGGCATCTTTAATACAAAATTTTCATGGTTAGCCCCTTTCTGTCTTCAACTTTCTTGATGTTTTTAATAGCACTTCACACCATTGACCCATACCCACTTTCCAGGTACTTTCACTGTCCTAGAATTTTATCACAATCCTCTCTCCTAGTTCTTTTTTTTAAACAGAGAATTTATCAGAACCTTGACATTTTCTGGCTGATCCAAACTATCTTCCCATCTATCAAGGAAAGTTCTAAATGCAGCGTGGTTTGATAATAAAATAATAAAGAATTCTGGTTTGAGAGTCAGGAGATATAAGTTCAATTACATATAAGGCCATAATTCCATCTTAGATGCCTTTGCCATATCATAACTGGTGGTTCTTTCTGTCACCATACTTGTCCTTGAAAGCTTTGTCCTGAAGTCTTTTCTCATCTTTTGCTACACTTTGGATTGTATGGACCTGAACTCCATGTTTGCATCACCAACACCCTGTTTTACATCTCCAATCGAATTCCCTGTAAGCATCTCAAACTTGACATGTCCAGATTATAATGTGATCTTTTTCCCTATACCTGTCTCCCATCCAAAGTTTCTTTTTATTTTGAATGTACTACTATCTTTTCAGTGAATCAGGTTTATAACTTCAATATCATCCTCAATTCCTCATTCTTCCTCATCCTCCAAATCCAATCAGTTGCTAAGTTTTATCAATTTTATCTCCACAATGCATTTTGAGCCTATCTTTTTTCCCACTCATATTACCAGCACCCTACTTTAGGCCTTCATTTTTCCATGCTAGTCTCCTAATTGGATTTTAATATCCAGGTTTTTCACTCTACAAACTTCACGCAGTTGCCAAAAGTTATCTATCTGAAGTACAAGTATTAAGATGTCACTGCACTCTTTATAAACTTTCAGCATCTCCCTATGGACTGTGGGAGAAAATATATATTCTTCAATGTGGCACATGAAATGATTTACAACTTGACTATATTCTGCCTTTCCAGGTTTATTTCATATTTCTGTCTTTTGAATATTCTCTGTTCCAGCTACACTGGCATACTAACTATCCTAGAAGTCAGCATTCCAAATCTTTTCACAGGCTATCTACTATTTTTAGTGTATGCTTCACATTTCTACCTTTTAGAATCCCTAGCTTCATTTAAGAATAATTAAATATGTCATGTACAAAAGGAACATTTTCTTGATCCCCCGAATTATTAGTACTGTTGGCCTCCTCATATTAATATGCATATGCTTATTTGTTAACATCCCACATTAAAAAATGTAGACTCTGTTCTCTTGAGAGCTAAGACTATTTCTTGTTTTTGTTTATAGTTTTTTTTTCCTTTCATTTTATTTTTCTGAATTTGTCAAGATTTTATAGTAGAGAAGAATCCTCCACCAAAGCTTACTGGCTGCTTCTGAAACAATTTACAATCTTAGGATGCTGCCTGGAGAGCTGACTGTAAGTGACTTTTTGAGTACCTAACTTCCAGAATGTTAGGTCTTTCTGATTTCAAGGTAGTCCTTTTTTTACCTATTATACCCTGTAGCCTTTAGTATATCCTTAGCAAACACCTCCTAGATTGAATAGGTTATATTGAGCGTACACAAATTATCCAGTGTCTCCTGTGCAATAGCCATCACTCTTTTATTACCTTCTTAAGAAAAACACCCAAATCTTGGTTCTCTATGACAGCTTTGTATGCCATCCCATCTACCAAAAAAAAAATCCCAAGTCCACTATGGCTTGATGAAAAGAATGCTGTGTGGTGAGACAGGAGTCCTGACTTTAAAAAACAACTTTACTTGTGATTTGCTATATGACCTTGAACAATAATCAAACATGTGTGAATCCATCTCCTAGTTTATGTAATGAAGAAGGGAGAACAGAACTGGAAGTTTAGTCTAAGATCTCCAAGATCCATTTTAGCTTTGAGATTCTATGTCTCTGAAACCCTAACACTTGCAACATTTAAGGTGTCCAGGAAAAATTTTAAATTACTGTCGCACTCAAACTAATACTACTAAATACTGTCATGAACAAGGACATTTTAAAGCTTGAAGTACCTAATTAAGCAATGTTCAAGTGTTCACACTCAGGCAGACAGAAGGTAAAGAATGACCCTCCCCTGGTTACGATCTGTTCCATCCATATGTATAGCTCCTTCTGTTTATTATGGGATAGGATTCTCTAGGGACTGAGTCAGAAGGCAGGATTAGTTGACTCCCAATCTCTCAAGTCTCATCTCTACATTTCTGCTGCTACACATTTTATTATGTCATTATTTCCCCATCCCCAAATTACTTCCTCACTCCCAACTCAGTTTATTTTTTCTGTTGCTATCCTTCCCATGTACTAATGACAGCTCCTTTGGGGAGTTCACTCTGATCCCTCCAGGGTGGTGCTGAATCTTTCCTCTCTCATTTGATGTTATAGAATTTTTTACTCTTCACAGAATCACACAATCTCAGAAATAGAAAGGACTAAGAGGGAGAAGTCAGTATTTTTCGTTTTTTTGTATCTTTTTTCTCCATGAATACATTATGCACCTGATAAATATTTGTTGGATCATTTTGCATATGTGACTATTACTCCTCTTTATTGCATCATCAGTAATGATTACCCTGCCTTCAATTAAAAACAATACCTCTCTATGTATTCCATCCTGTCTTGGCCTGGTTCTTATTTCTAGAAAGGCAGGATGCTTGTAGGGAATAGAGTGGTGGGCTTCAGAGCCAGGAAGACTTGGGTAAAGGCATTGCCTCTTTGATATAATGGCCATTTTACTCTGAAGAAATCACTTAAGCTTTCAATATTCTGGGCAATTCTCTAAAACTATAAAGAATATTAAACTTATTTAAGTCCTTAGGTGGTTCAGTGGCTAGAGATCTGGTCCTGAGTCAGGAAGACCTAGTTCAAACACAGCCTCAGGTACTCCTTAGCTATGTGACTTTGGACAAATCACTTAGTCCATCAGCCTGAATTTCCTCATATATAAAACAGGAATAACAATATAACTTACTTCTCAGGGTTATTGTAAGATTGTAATGAAAATATTGAGAAAACACTTTGTGAACCTTGAGAAGTGCTATATAAATACTAGATATTATTATTTTTATTATTAATAGTTTTCTTACCAGGGAGTTCCCTGTACCAGTAGAATCATAGCTTCAGTCCCTATCCCTATTTAACTGTTACTACTTCATCCTCTTATATTAAGTTAGAACCTGCCTCTGCAATTTTCCCAGTATTTCTTCTAGTTCTATTCTCTATGTCCAGCAAAATAAGTCTAAAACTCTGTGTCATGACAAGACTTCAAATATTTGAAGACAGGGATCATGACTCATTCTACAAGTCTTCTCTTTCCTAGGTCAGACATCCACAATTATATCAACTTGTTCTCTATGTGTACCTACATTTTAATTTCTATTATATTTATCTTTATGCATATTTTATCTTTCCATAAGGCAAAGTGAATGATCAGTCCATGGGTAGGACAATTCATTTATTTTCTCTTGACCCCAATCCCCAGAGTTTGTCTTTCTCTGCTGAAAAATTTTATCTTGTCTACTAAGTGAAACTCAAATGCCTTTGCCTGGTTTCCATGGATTTCTATAAGCTACTCTACCCTATTTTGACAGCCTTATCTCAATTTAGTCTTTACACTTTACACTCCAGTCAAAATGATTAATTTGTTTGGTTGCATAGTCCCTATGTTTTGTTAATATTGTACTATTGTATAGGAATGCAACTTAAAATTCCATATCAATGACTTGAACAAAGACATAGATTACATAGTTATAATGATGGCACAATGCAGGTTGTTCTGGTCTTTGCATTCATTATTTCTCTTCACACACTGTTCTGTTCAATCCAATAGCCTTCTTGCTGCTCCTCATATGGAACGTTCAAATTCCTCATTTTCAAGCTTTTGCATGAGGCAGTTCCCCATGCCTGGGATTTACTCTCGCTTTACCTCTGTCTTTTAGAATTCCTTCAAAGCAGAACTGAAATTTCACATTCTAAATGAGGTCTTTTCTGATTTCCTGGTGGTCTCATCACTTCAAAAAATTACCTTATTTTCATCCCAGTTTTTATATAGTTCTGTAATCTCTTCCTGACTGGATGTCATTGAAGTTAGACTCCCTCTTTTATTTTTCTTTGTATTCCCAGTGCTTGTTGTTTTTGTTTGATTTGGAATTTAATTCATGCCCACTGAATTGATTCAAATAGTTGAAAGAGTTTATTGGGCCTTGAGGAAAGTCAGTTGGAAAATGTCTGAAGAAGAATGAAAGGAAGATAGGAAAAATATAAACAAAACAAAAGCAGTCTATTTGTCCCTGCTGATGTTTTCAGACACTTTACTGGAAATGACCACTTTATTTGTAAGAGTTCATCTGTTACAGGTGCTCAGCCCTGAACTCAACGGCATCTCTCCCCTGGTATGCTAATCTTTCTACAGCTGCCTATGGGCAAGTCCTTAGCCGTGTCAAGATTTTGTGTTTAGAAAGGTAATTTCCTCAGGCTTTAAAAAGTCGCTGAAGTCTAATAGTCCTTTCTTGAATTTTCATTGTTTGGTGGAGACCTTTTATTGTGAGAGCTTAGAGAGGGCTCAGGTATAAGAAAGCATTGATGAAGCAGGCCTATTCTCCATGCTTGAAGAGAAATAGTATTATTTACCCTTTCCCTCTAACATTACATCATCTGGAAATGTAATGAGCATTCTATCTATGTCTTCATCCGTCCGTGTCATTGTGAATAAGTAACTTTGAACATGTCAGCATCAAGGACAGATCCTTGAGATACAATACTAGAGAATTCCCAGTCAGTTTCAAGCCACTATTAATCAATATACAGATGGCCTTACAGAAAATGGTTCTGCATTTGAAGTCAAGAGATCTAAGTCAAAATCCCACTATATCTATATCTCTATACATATACATAAAATATATATGTATATATAATGTATTATATATATATATTGTATTTATATATATGTCTATTATATATGAATTTATATATGCATGCACGTTATGTATATGTGTGTATGTATATATATGTGGGGGTGTATGCACATGTACTTTTTGACTAGAAACAGGTCAGAAAGCTTTCTGATTTACTTTTTTCATCTGTATAATAGTTATAGATTTGTGCTATATAATATATTATCAGGAGGAAAGTTCTTTGTTGACCTCAAGTCATTATTATCTGTTTATTCATTAAACATAATATTGAAATGATTATATAATTCTTCTGGTGAGCCCTGAAAATCTCTTTCTGAATAAGAAGTACTTTTTGTGAAATATGAAGGACTTGCACATAGAGAAAGAATTATATTTCTGGGGATTTTTTGGCCTTAGAGAGTAGTATCAGGATCAGATGTGGACATACCGTGCTGGACAATCCTTTCCCAATGTTTCCCATGCATACAATAGATTATAAATTCTTCATAGAGACCTTGAGGGTGTCTTATATTGCTTCTTCTGATCTCTGTGTAAACACTTTAGCTTGAGTGAATTCCCTGTAAAACATCTTCTAGGCAAATATAAGTTTACATTAAAATAATATGGCCAGCCCATTGGAATTGCACTTTCTGCAGTAGAGTTTAAATGCTTGAAAGTCTAGCTCAAGAAAGGTCCTAAGGGGGGGGGCGGAGCCAAGATGGCGGAGTGAAAAGGTGATTCTCTGCGTTCTCCTCTGAACTTCTCTCAAATCAACAATAAAATAAGCCTCTTAACTGATCTTCAAGTCAACGAATCAGGAAATATTTGGATACTGCTTGCAGATATCTCTGAAAAATTTCACATCAGGTTTGTCTAGCTCGGACAGAGGGATAAACAGAGGAGTCAGGTGTCAGAGAACTCTGGTGGAGGCCAGAAGTGAGGGTGGGACTCAGCTCAGCTCAACTCAGACTGGCAAAAAACTCCAAACTCCAAACTCCAAATTCCAAACACCTGGAGTTTATCTGAGGCACTCGGGACACTCTGCCCTGATTGGGGGCAGGTGTTCTGGCAAACTTGCCTTGTTTAAGGAGTAATTCGGGCTTAGTCCTACCCCCACCGGCCCAGCACCTTAAATTATTTTGCCCGAAGCGCCTCAGGGCAAAATCTTCAGCCTGCCGTTTCAGCCCCCGTTTTTTTCCCCTACCTTAAAGAGATATTCACGCTGTCTAAAAAAAAAAGAAAGAAGCAAAAGAGAGCTCTCACCATAGACAGCTTTTATAAAGAGAAAGAGGAAAAGACCCCAGATCCAGAGGTTCCTTTAGAAATAACTCCAGAGGAAATCAGCAAGGACCATCACTGGTCCCCGTTTCAAAAGGCCTTTCTGGAAGATTGCTTAAAGAACCTAATAAAAGACCTGGAGGATAAATGGGAAAATAAATTGAAATTAGTGCAAGAAGGATACAATATCTTGCAAGAAGGATATGATGCCCTGCAAAAGAGATATGAAAAAGACACCAATCTATTGAAAAATAAATTTAGTGAAGTGGAAAAAGAGTGCAATGAACAAAAAAATTCAATTGGCCAGTTACAAATGGAGCTTAAAAAGGTAACTGAAGAAAACAACACTTTAAAAATAAGAATTGAACAAATGCAAGTGAATGACTCAATAAGACTTCAAGAATCAGTCAAACAAAAAAAAAATTAAAAATTAAAAGAAAATATGAAATATCTCCTAGGAAAAACAACTGACTTGGAAAATAGATCTAGGAGAGACAATCTAAGGATTATTGGACTTCCTGAAAGCCATGATGAAAAAAAGAATCTCAACACTATCTTCCAGGAAATCCTGAAAGAAAACTGCCCTGAGATTGTAGAATCAAAGGACAAAATCACCATTGAAAGAATTCAATGATCACCTCTGAAAGAGACCCCAAAATTCAAACCCCAAGGAATACCGTGGCTAAATTTCAGGACTATAGCACCAAGGAAAAGATTCTGCTAGCACTAGAAAGAAACAATTCAAATACCGAGGATCAATAATTAGAATCACACAGGATCTGTCAGCCTCCACATTGAAGGATCCAAGGGCCTGGAACCAGATATTCCAAAGGGCAAAGAAACTTGGATTACAACCAAGAATAACCTATCCAGCTAGAATGAGCATTATCCTCCAGGGAAGAAGATGGTCATTCAATGATATAGGGGAATTTCACCTATTTCTAATGAAAAGACCAGATCTGAACAAGAAATTCGACATCCAAACACAGAACTCAAGAGATGCATAAAAAGGTAGAAAGGAAAGGACTCTTGAGAACTTTATTTCTACTAGGGGGATGCTTAAAGTTTGGGGGTATAATTAACTAGATATTACTTTGATAATATGAAAAAGAGAACTAGAGGGGGAAAGGTGGCCATACTGGGGAAAAGAGGGGAAAAGTGGTAAAAATAAGATCTAAAAAAAGGAGGTAAAAACAAGGTAAAACTCTTTAAAAAAGCAAAGAAAACCTAATGTAATTGAGAGAAAGAGGGGAGGGAGTTGAGCATTGTGTAAATCTTACTCTCATCAGGTTGAGCTCTAAACGTGTATATCACACACTTGATTTCACATAGAAACTTTTCTGTTGCTAGAGGGAAGTGGGAGGGAAATGAGGAAAAGAAAGGGATAAACTAATAGAAGGGAAAATAGAAGAATCAGGGGAAAGGAGTAAAAACAGGGGTAAGGGATCTAAAGGTTGAAGTATTGTTTGGAGGTGGGGGTTATCAAATGCAAAATACTAAGGAGGGGGGAAGGGAGAAAGGGGAAAAGAAAGGGGAAAACATAAATTGGGTAAATAAGATGGCAGGAAATAAAGAATTAGTTATTCTATCTGTGAATGTGAATGGGATGAACTCTCCCATAAAGCAGAAGTGGATATCAGACTGGATTAAAAACCAAAATCCCACAATATGTTGTCTACAAGAAACACATCTAAAACATAGTGACACATATAGGATTAAGGTAAAAGGCTGGAGCAGGACCTATTATGCTTCAGGTGAACAAAAAAAAGCAGGGGTAGCAATCCTTATCTCAGATCAAGTAAAAGCCAAGATAGATCTAATCAAAAGATATAGGGAAGGAAACTATATTTTATTAAAGGGTACCATAGATAATGTAGCAATATCTATACTAAATATATATGCACCAAGTGCAAAAGCATCCAAATTCCTAGGGGAAAAATTAAGAGAGATGCAAGAAGAAATAGACAGTCAAACTATACTAGTGGGGGATCTCAACCTTGCTCTCTAAGAACTAGATAAATCAAACCACCAAATAAACAAGAAAGAAACTAGGGAGATAAACCAATTGTTAGAAAAGTTAGGTATGATAGCTCTATGGAGAAAATTGAATGGAGACAGTAGGGAGTTTACTTTTTTCTCTGCAGTCCATAGAACGTATACAAAAACTGACCATGTGTTAGGGCATAAAAACCTAAAAATCAAATGCAGAAAGGCAGAAATAGTAAATGCATCTTTTTCAGATCATGATGCAATAAAAATCACATGCAATATAAGGCCAGGAGAAAATAAACCAAAAGTTAATTGGAAATTAAATAATCTAATCCTGAAGAATGAATGGGTGAAAGAGCAAATCATAGACACAATCAATAATTTCATCCAGGAGAATGACAATAATGAGATAACATACCAAAATTTGTGGGATACGGCTAAAGCGGTTATAAGGGGCAATTTTATATCTCTAAATGCTTACTTGCGTAAAATAGAGAAAGAAAAATCAATGAATTGGGCTTATTATTAAAAAAAACTAGAAAAAGAACAAATTAAAAACCCTCAATTAAATACCAAATTGGAAATTCTAAAAGTAAAAGGAGAAATTAATAAAATTGAAAATAAGAAAACTATTGAATCAATAAATAAAACTATGAGTTGGTTCTATGAAAAAACCAACAAAATAGATAAGCCCTTAGTTAATTTTACAAGAAAAAGTAAAGAGAAAAATCAAATTGTTAGTCTCAAGAATGATAAGGGAGAACTTTCCTCCAATGAAGAGGAAATTAGAGCAATAATTAGGAGTTACTTTGCCCAACTTTATGCCAGTAAATTTGATAATCTAAATGAAATGGAGGAATATCTACAAAAATATAGATTGCTCAAGTTAAAAGAAGAGGATATAAATTATTTAAACAGCCCCATATTAGAAAAAGAAATAGAACAAGTTATTAACCAACTCCCTAAGAAAAAATCTGCAGGGCCAGATGGATTTACATGTGAATTCTACCAAACATTCAAAGAACAATTAATTCCAATACTATACAAATTATTTGAGAAAATAGGGACAGAAGGTATATTGCCAAATTCCTTCTATGAGACAGATATGGTGCTGATAGCTAAACCAGGTAGGGTGAAAACAGACAAAGAAAACTATAGACCAATTTCCCTAATAAATATTGATGCAAAAATTTTAAATAAGATATTAGCAATGAGATTACAGAAAGTCATCCCCAGGATAGTACACTATGACCAAGTAGGATTTATACCAGGGATGCAGGACTGGTTCAATATTAGGAAAACTATCAGAATAATTAATTATATTAATAACCAAACTAACAAAAACCATATGATCATCTCCATAGATGCCGAAAAAGCATTTGATAAAATCCAACACCCATTCCTATTAAAAAAAACACTAGAGAGTATAGGAATAAATGGGCTTTTCCTTAAAATAATCAGTAGCATCTATTTAAAACCATCAGCAAGCATCATATGTAATGGAGACAAACAAAAATCATTCCCAATAAGATCAGGAGTGAAACAAAGCTGCCCACTGTCACCATTACTATTTAATATTGTATTAGAAATGTTAGCTTTAGCAATAAGAGAAGGAAAAGAGATAAAAGGAATCAGAGTAGGTAATGAAGAAACCAAATTATCACTCTTTGCCGATGACATGATGGTATACTTAGAGAACCCTAGAGACTCAACTGAAAAACTATTAGAAACAATTCACAACTTTATCAAAGTTGCAGGATACAAAATTAATCCACATAAATCATCAGCATTTTTATATATTACCAACAAAATTCAGCAGCAAGAGATACAAAAAGAAATTCCATTCCAAATAGCAGATGATAGGATAAAATATTTGGGAATCTATCTGCCAAGGAAAAAGAAACTATACGATCTAAACTACAAAACACTTTCCACACAAATAAAATCAGACCTAATCAATTGGAAAAACATTAAGTGCTCATGGGTAGTCAGAGTGAACATAATAAAAATGACAATACTACCCAAACTAATCTACTTATTTAGTGCCATACCAATCAAACTCCCAAGAAATTATTTTACAGATCTAGAAAAAATAGTAGCAAAGTTCATTTGGAAGAACAAAAGGTCAAGGATCTCAAGGGGATTAATGAAAAAAAAGGCAGATGAAGGTGGCCTTGCTGTACCAGATCTAAAACTATATTATATAGCAGCGGTCATCAAAACCGTTTGGTACTGGCTAAGGAAGAGAGCAGTCGATCAGTGGCACAGGATTGGTTATCAGGACAATCTAGGCAATAACCTTAACAATTTAGTGTTTGATAAACCCAAAGACCCCAGCTTTTGGGATAAATACTCTCTATTTGGCAAAAACTGCTGGGAAAATTGGAAACTAGTGTGGAAGAAATTAGGGCTTGACCCATACCTAACACCACATACCAAGATAAGATCTAAATGGGTTCATGATCTAGATATAAAGAGGGACTTTGCAAGCAAGTTAGAGGAACGTAATATAGTTTACCTCTCAGACCTGTGGAGATGGAATAAATTTATGTCCAAAGAAGATCTGGAACTCCTAATTGAACACCAGATGGATAATTTTGATTATATTAAGTTAAAAAGTTTCTGTACAACTAAAACTAATGCAGACAAGATTAGGAGGGAAGCATCAAATTGGGAAATCATCTTTACATTTAATGGTTCTGATAAAGGCCTCATTTCTAAAATATATAGAGAATTGTCTCATATATATAAGAATTCAGGACACTCTTCAATAGATAAGTGGTCATGGGATACGAACAGACAATTTTTAGATGATGAAATTAAAACCATCTCTAGTCATATGAAAAGTTGCTCCAAATCCCTATTGATCAGAGAAATGCAAATTAAGAGAACTCTGAGGTACCACTACACACCTGTGAGATTGGCTAAAATGACAGGAAAAGATAATGATGAATGTTGGAGGGGATGTGGGAGGGTTGGGACACTGATACTTTGTTGGTGGAACTGTGAACGGATCCAACCATTCTGGAGAGCAATTTGGAGCTATGCTCAAAAAGTTATCAAACTGTGCATACCCCTTGACCCAGCAGTGTTTCTATTGGGCTTATATCCCAAAGAGATCTTAGAGGAGGGAAAGGGACCCACATGTGCATGAATGTTTTTGGCAGCCCTTTTTTTAGTGGCTAGAAACTGGAAATTGAAAGAATGCCCATCAATTGGAGAA
>JAJPUD010026427.1:0-10004 GCA_023553655.1 Myrmecobius fasciatus
ATGCATGCAATGTCACACACATACACAGTGCACAAAGACAAATGCACAATGCATGCAAGACATAATATATACTCATATATGCAATGTACACACAATGCATGCAATGTACACAATGCAATGTACACACATGCACAATGCACACACATTCATGTGTGCATACACAGGGGCAGTGCATGCTACACATGTATGCACACAAGACACAATGCACACAAACGCACACATGCACACACTTGCAGCACAAATGCACACAATATACAATGCACATGCACACACACACACACACACACACACAAGCCCCTAGCTGCAAACAGAGCAGCCCTGAGCCACCTCCACACAGCTGCCTTTCAGAATCCCGGCTTTCACCTGGCTGGCTGCCCTGCCCGCCGCTCTGCCCACTGTCCTGCCCTGCCTGTCCTAGCTCACACTTTTGAGGATTTGAGCACGTGCCCATCACATGACATCCTAGCGGATGTCCCAACAGGAAAGGGGCTGGCTTGGCTTGGGAGGATCTGAGTTCAGATTGCTCCTCAATTCCCGCCTTGCTTCGCCTCTGTGGGTCTCAGTTTCCTCACTAGTAAAATGAGGACCCCCCTCCTCCTCCCACAGGCAGAGATCCGGCCTCAGGGCACTGCTCTCACATGGCTTTACTCCGATGCCCAAGGTGGCCAAGAAGGCCGATGGGTCCGATCTCGGGGCCGTACCCTCCCTCCTGCCCGCCTGCTGCCGCCCCCTGAGCTGCTCGCTCACACCCCAGGGTCATGACTGTAACTAGGGGGTGATTGATGCCCCGGAGCTCGGTCCTACCCTCCCTGGCACACCCGGCTCCTCAGCTAGCCTGCGCCAATGAGCGCATCTCCCTGAAACCCACAGCGAGATGGGCGCTTGGTGCCCCTGGGTGATGGGCAGTGGCCATGCTACCCTCCCCCACTCTCCTGTGTCTGAACGGGCTTATTGGGGGGTCCTGGTGGGGGCCCCTTGCTCCCTGTGATGGGCGGCTGTGCCCATCTGGAGCTACCCCCCGGGTCATCTGTGCCCTTGCAAAATGCATTGTGGAACTCTGGGAAATCACAGGAGGCACTGGAGGTCCACTCTGACCCCCAACACGTTGCTGTGGACTCTCCAGGAGGTTAGTGAAGACAGCCTTGTTCTCCTGCCCGAGAGGGGAAACCCTGCCCTGGACCCTCTCTGGGACTTTGGGCAAGTCCTCTCATGGGTGTGAGCCTCAGTTTCTCCCCCTGACCCCGCGGCTCACAAGTATCCCAGAAGCCCTTGTCAGCTACAGTCAGGCGTCCTCTCTGTCTGGGAAGCAGAGTCGGGGTCCCCTCCCCTGGACTCCAGGAAGGGGGTGCCAGCACAAAAGCCTTCGACCACTGGCGAGCACCCCATGCTGGCGCGTCCCTCCCCTCTGCCCACTGAGGGTCCCCTTGAGGAGCCTCGAGGGCTCTCAGTGCCAGAGCCAGGCCCTGCCCACACTGACCCCGGCTCGGCCTCCTCACTCCTTCCACCCCTGCTTGCCCCCCAATAAAGGCCCACCCACGGGGGGGGGGGGGGGGGGCTCACCCAAAGCCAGGTGCTCGTAATTGGCCTCCTTCATGCTCCGGGCCGCCTCGGCCTCCGTCTCCAGGTGGGCCATTTCTCTGAGGATCTTGCAAGCAGCCAGGGCGGCAGCCACACCCTCCTGCCCCTGGGGGTTGGGGGGCATCAGGCTGACCCCCCAAAGGCTGGTGTGTGCCCCTTTCCCCACCTCACCCCCTTCACCCCCTCCGTTACCCCCTGTTGCTGGAACCTCCCCCAGGAGGGGCAGGCAGGTTTATTTGCCAGCCCCGCGCCAGCTCACCCACCAGCCCCCTGCCAGCTCGCCCACCAGCCCTGTGCCAGCTTGCCCACCATGGCCCAGAAGTAGTTGGCCATCTCGTGCCGGTTCTGGAGCACAGCCCACAAGAACAAGTCCCTCCAGGGTGCTGAACTCCTCTGGCTCAGGTCCAGGGTCCACTTTGGCCCACCGAGGCGCTTGGTGGTCACTTTGTCCTGAGAGGGAAGAGCAGGACAGTGTCAGGGTAGTGACCACAAGGAGGGAATCGGAGGCCTAACTGCTGCCCCAACCCCCCCGGGCTGGTGACCCCTGCCCCTGCCAGGCTAGGTGCCCCCCAAGGTCAGGGGCTACAGCTCAGCTCTGAACCCCAATGGAACTGCAAGGGCTCTTAGGGGTAGCCTAGTGCATCCCGGGGCAAGAGGGCTGCCCAGAGGGCCATCTGACCTCTGACTGATGACCTTCAGGGAAGGGGAGCCCACTCCTCCCACACGGGGACAGTGAGGAGGTAGGTGTCTGGGACCTGAAGTCTAGCCCAGGGTCTCTGCCCTTCCCCCAAGTGCTCCTGGTCTGCCCAGCCCACTGCCAGGTAGCCAGCAGGGGCTTAATAAGTGCTCAGGCAAATTCTGAACCTGAACCTTGATACTTGGAAGGAGAAGGACCCTAGACAGGAGGATGGGGGGGGGAGTCTAGAACCCAGAGCTCCGTGTTCTACACTGGCCCTGCCTGGCCACGGGCCTTGGGCGAGTCTCAGTGCCCCGGCTTCCTCAGTCCTCTCCTCTGGCCCTAGATGGCTGGGCCGGGGTATCCCGGGGGGGGGCAGGCCCAGGGGACCCCCCCCCCATGACTCACGGCCCTCCTCCGGCCCGCCAGCTTGCCGTCGTGGTAGAAGCCCCGGCAGGCGTCATGGAGGAAGTCCT
The DNA here is from genome assembly GCA_023553655.1 of Myrmecobius fasciatus. Taxonomy (NCBI): domain Eukaryota; kingdom Metazoa; phylum Chordata; class Mammalia; order Dasyuromorphia; family Myrmecobiidae; genus Myrmecobius; species Myrmecobius fasciatus. The sequence goes on from JAJPUD010026427.1 coordinate 2,731, forward strand.
TGAGCACGCGGGCCACGTCGTGCAGGGAGAAGGAGGGGGGCCCCCCCCAGCAGCTCCTTGCCCGGCTGCCCGCCCCCCAGCCCCGCCAGCGTCAGCTTGCTCTCCTCGTGCTTCCTGAGCAGCAGGTGGAAGAGCAGGCTTTTCTGGGGCACCGCCCGGTACAGCTCCTGCAGCCGCCCGTACGTCAGGAAGTCGGGCATGCTGGCGCCGTTGTCCACAAAGAGCCGGACGAACTCAGGCTTGTTGTTCACCAGGGCATCCATCATGACCTCCTCCAGATCGCCGGACTTCAGGGGCAGAGGGGAACAGTCAGGGGTCAGAGGGAGCCAGAGCAGCCCTTGGGCTTTGGGGGGGGGAGAAGGAGGAGGAGACAAATCGAGGAAGGACCAAGGCCCACACAGTCCTCTGCTGACCAGGGGGCTCTGCCACCCTCAGGGTCCTGGGGGGAAAACCACAGGAGGCAGACTGTGGCCAGAAGGCAGCTAGTGGGCACTGCCCATTGGCAGGCTGAAGGCTGTACCCACTGGGCTCACTCTCCCTCGACTGCTTCTGGGCCGAGGACTCCTCCAGGGCCCCCCCCCCAATAATGGCCTCTCCGTTGGAGCCCCGGGAAGGGGCGAGGGTTGGAAGAGGAAAGGTGGGTGACAGAGCGGGCACTGAGGCCGGGCCGCCCCGCTACCTTCCACTCCACGTCCCCGCTGAATATTTCGCTCTTGGCGATGTCGATGCGGTTCCAGGCCACGGCCAGCTTGAGCTCGTCCAGGTACTCCTGGGCCTCCTGGCTGTGGCTCTTACAGGCTGCGGGGGAGGAGAGGAAGGCCTGAGCAGCGGCGGGGAGACCCTAGGGCCCAGGATCCAGGCTCAGGGTGCTCTCGAGCACAGGGCTCTGGGCAAGGCAGACGAGCCCAGATTTTAGGGGGACAGTCTTGGGGCAGCTCCCAGCCCAGTGCCCTCTCTGGCCTGACGATCAGCCCCGGCAGCCTCTGCAGTCAGGTTCTGCAAGTCCTGCTCGGACCCCCGCCCCGGACCCCCACCCTGGACCCCTGCTTCAGACCCCCACCCTGGATCCCCGCCCTGGACCCCCCCAGACCCCCACCCCGGATGCTTGCCCCGGACCCAGACCCCGGCCCAGAAACCGGACAAGGATGAAGGACAAGGGCCTCCCGGCCGCCCTTACCTTTGACCAGCGCCTTCAAGATGACCGTGTCCAGCTCCTCAGAGCCATCTTGCTCAGAGTCGTGGACAGTGAGGAGGTGCTGCTGGGCAGTGATGGCCTGGAGCTGTCGGGGCAGGGCCAGGGGTCAGGGGGGGCTCCTGCCGGGGAGGCCCCTTCTGCAGATGGGGGTGCCGGGGGGATGGGAGGCACCCGGCAGCCCCCCACTTAGGGGGATGATTGGACGGGGAGCCGGGCCGGCTCTAGGGCTGCCGGGGGGGGGACCCAGCTCGGCCTTCTCCCCGGCCGCCACGGCTCTCAGAGGGCGCCTGGCGGCCCCGGCGGAGGGGCGACGCCTCACCAGCTGGGTCCAGTGGAGGACGTCCTCCCGGGAGAAGCTCTGGGCGGGGAACTTCTCCTTCAGCTGCTTCTCCACGACTGGGGGCACCACGAGGTGGGGCCGGCCCATCAGGGCGGCGATGATGTCGGCCACGCCGCCGGAGCCCGCCAGGATCAGCCAGGGGGCAGAGTTCTCCAGCGCCTGGAACATTTGCTGCCCCCCCCGGACCTGGTCAGTGGGGAGGGCGTGGGCACAGGAGCAGCCCCCACTCCAGCTCATCCAGGGATCCGAAGGGGGGCCCTGCCACCCTCTGCTCAGGACTCGGGAAGTCTGAACGCGTGGCAGGGAAGGGAAACGACTCGGGGAGTGCGAGGGTCAGGGGAGGGACCTTCAAGCGCCGACTCTCCACGCCGGGAGGCCTAAAGATCATCCAGGCCCCCTTTTATTTTATGGCTGAAGCCCCGAAAAGGGGCGTCCTAGGGCAGACTTCTTACCTCAAGGGTACACGGGCCCCCATTGACCAGTAAGCAAAGGACAGGGATCTCGATGCTGCCTTTTCCTACAAAGGGAGAGGAGGGTGGCAGAGGCTGGCTCCAGGGAGGGGGAGGGACTGAGACCACGGGGAGCCGGGGTCCCACAAAGGCCCTGCCGGCCAAAGAAGGCCCCGCCCCTGAAAGCCTTCGCGTCCTGGCCAAAGCCAAGTTTGTAAACAGTCGGCAACTAAGGGAGTTTTCTCTATGTTCCACTTTGGGCTCTCGATGTCTCTCTGTGTCTATTTGTCTGTCTCTGTCTCGCTCCATCTCTGTCAGTCTCAGTCTGTCTCTCCCTGTCTCTCTCCCTCTCTGTCTCTCTCTCTCTCTTTCTCTGTCTCTCCCTGTTTCTCTCCCTCTGTTTCTGTCTCTCTCTGTCTCTGTCTCTCTCTGTCTCTCTGTCTCTCTGTCTCTGTCTCTCTCTGTCCCTCTGTCTGTCTCTCTGTCTCTCTGTCTCTCTCTCTATCTCTCTGTCTCTCTGTCTCTGTCTCAGACCTGTCTGTCTCTCTCTCTCTGTCTCTCTCTCTCTGTCTCTGTCTCTCTGTCTCTGTCTCTGTCTCTGTCTCTTGCTCTTCTCCCCCCCTTCTCTCTCTTTTCTCCCTCTTCCCATCATTCTCGGCTAACGTTCTAAATAAAGTCGGTCAGAAGACACAGTGAACTCATCCCTCCAGTTCCTGAGCAGCCCAGCAAGAACCTCACACCGTGCTCCGGAGCTCGGGGCAGAGAAAAGCCGGGACGGGGCAGACAAGTACAAGGGGGCACTCTCCGTGCTGAGCTGGCCCAAAGCCCCCCCGCTCAAAGAGCCCCGACTATAAATAAGGTCCCTGGGAGGAAGAACAGCCTCCCTCCCTCCCACGGGGTGCATCTAGGAGAGACTGCACGCAGAGGCAGTTGGCGGCTAGGGCCGAGGATCCGGGGCCCCTTTCTCCAGATCCCGCTCGGATTCTGGGGCTCCTTTCAGAAATGTCCAGCCATGGGGTCCTGGGATGTGGAGCAGCTTTTGAAGGAGCTGGGCCGGGGGAGGCCCAGGAGGCAGCTGGCCTCATCCCTTTCTTTAGAGAGGGGAAGGGAGGGACCCCAAGGCCTCCCGGCCTCTCCCGGTCCCCTCATTCCCTCCACAGGACTGGCCCCTGCCTGCGAGGCCCAGAGAGAGGAGCCAGGGTGCTGCAGGAGCCCCTGGGCTGAGCTGCGCTCCTTCCTGCCTTACAGACCTGAGCCCATTTAGCAGCCTCAGCCCGAAGGCCCCCAGGGCTGGCGCTGGCCGGGGAACAAGGGGCTGGTGCTGGCAGGGGCACGGGGGCCCTCCTTCGTGTGGCTCCTTCCCTCCGGGCAGGGGCCTCAGGGCATCCCTGAGAGAATTCTGAGCTTTCGGGCCTAGAGCTGGAGGAGCTTGGGAGCCCTCGCCCGGCCCTGCCCCTTACGCAGGGGAGAAGCGGATGGATCGCAGCCTGTGAGCGGGGAGGAGGCTTCGGAGTCCCGGCTCACGTCCCTGTCCCCTGCACTGATGTCCTGAGCCTCTGCAAGGCTCTGAACACCTGCAGGAGGGCAGCTGGCCCGGCTCTACTCGCCAGGCAAGAGGGAAGGCGGGCAGGATGGCCAGCCTTGCCGGGCAGCTGGCGGGGCAATGGCTTCTGCCTTGCCCAAGCTGCCCACTGCCTCTAAGGGGGGGCAGCAGAGAGCCGGGGGCCCGGGACAAGGGGCCCGGGAGCCTACTTGCCTCCGTAGCCCGTCCGCTGCTCGGAGATGTGCTTCTCCAGCACGAGCCGGAGGCTGATGGTGGGGTCCCCGTGGCCGGGGCTGCTGGCTGCAGCGGGGGCTCTGTCCAGCACGGGGTCCACCAGGATGAAGTGGGAGTGGTTGCTGTCCAGGCAGTGGAGGCTGCCCCGGCCGCTGTCGTCCGCCTTGTAGAGGATGGGGCTCTCGTCCTAGGTGCCGGTCGGCACGAGCAAGAGAGGTCATCCCCGTGAGACCCCGAGTCCTCCTTCCAGGCCTAAGGGCAGCGCCCGGCCTGCCCCCCCCCCCCCACTCCCGCCGGCCTCCTCCCCCCAGCTCGCTGCACTGCCTGGAAAGTTGCGGGAGCTGGCGTTAACCCTGGGGCGGCACTCGGAACTCTTACTGGTGCCCTTGGCTCTTTTGGCAGAAGGCTCCCCATTCCCACAATGTAACTGAGCACAGGGCGAGGCACGCAAGGGGGCTTCAGGAAAGACTGACGGTCACCACGTCAGAGAGCTGGACGGGGAGACTGAGGCCCGGAGAAAGTCTCACCAAGCTCTGGGGAGCCGGGGCACCCCGGGCCGAGGACAGTGAGCGGTTGTCAGCCTGCCCCCCTGCCCAGCCTCATTGGCAGGCCCTGTCTCCCTTTACTGGTCACAGCCTTGCTGAGACTCCAAGCTAAGGCCTTGGCCACTGGCCATGTTTCCTGTGGACATCACTGCCACCTGCTGGATGTGTCCCCCACACCTGGGACAAGCCATAGCATCCCTGAGCTGCCCAGGGGATGAGAAAAGCCCAGAGACGGGGTTGGTGGGACCTAGAGGGCCCTTAGAACATAGAATGGAGCTGGGGGGCCTAGGGGGCCTTAGAGCATAGAATGGGGGCTAGCGGAGCCCTTAGAAAACAGAATGGAGGCTGGAGAGGTTCTTACAAAATGGAATGGAAGCTGGAGGGCTTAAAGAGCCTTTAGAACACAAAAAGGATGCTAGGGGGCCCTTAGAACATGGAATGGAGCTGGAGGGACTAGGGGGCCTTAGAGCACAGAATGGGGGCTGGAGGAGTCTTTACAAAATGGAACAGAAGTTGGAGGGGCTTAAAGAGCCTTTGGAACAAAAAGGAGGCTGGAGGGGCTCTTAGAACATGGAATGGGGGCTGGTGGGGCTTAAAAGAACCCTTAGAACACAGAATGGGAGTTAGAGGGACCCTTACGACAAATGGAATGGAAGCTGGAGGGGCTTAAAGAACCCTTAGAACACAAAATGAAGCTGGAAGGGACCTTAGAACATGAAAAGGGGGTTGGAGGAGTCCTTAGAACACAGAATGGGGGGCTGCAGGGGCCCTTACAACATAGAATAGAAACTGGAGGGGCTTAAAGAACCCTTAGAACACAAAAGGCGGCTGAAGGGGCCCTTAGAACATGGGATGGGGGCTTCGAGGGCTGGAGGGCCCTTGGAACAGAGAACATCCAAGGCCACAGCCCAGAGGGGCCCCCATTGTGCAAATGTGGAAATCGAGCCCCCTCCCAGGGAGAGGAAGGACACACTACATCTGAGCCCCCTGGTCTTTGTCCCCACCTCCAGAAGGGTCGTTCCCTTTCCCCCCTGCTCTTCTCAGCGAGCCCATCCCTGCCCTAGGAGGCCAGACCATGCAGGGGGAGTTCCTAGGGTCAGTTACTGCCGCTCTGAGAGGCAGACCCTCAGCCTTGTGGCCTAGCACACGGAGGGCATGGGAGCCCTGGCAGCAATCTTAGCGAGCTGTGCCCTGCTCTCCCGTCCCCCATGGCCTTTCTGACCAGCGTCTTGCAGCTCCTGCTTGGCTCCTTGCAGTGCTGGGGAGCTCACTATTTCCCAAGGAGGCCCATTGGAGGGCAGCTCTGAATGTGGGGAGCAAGCTGGGCCGCTTTCCTTGCGCCAGCCTCGCCCTGGGCGCCGTCCCCCGCCTCTCCCTCCCGGGACGCACGTACCTGAGAGCTGTCCAAAAGCTCCCCGTGCAGGACCCGGGCCACGGACACAATCCCGATGGTGATCACCTTCACTTTGGTGGAGGTGCTGGCCAGGGAGTGGTCTCGAACGGCCTGCCCCACGTGCCTGGCCAGGCCCACCCGTAGGGCGCTGGTGAATATCCAGGCCCCTGCCAGAGGAGGGGGAGCCAGAAATGGGTCTGTGCTTTCTGCCATGGGGCTCAAACCCACTGCTCTGGAGCTGTGTCTTACAGGGGAGGAAACCGAGGCAGGGACGAGTGGAGGAGAAGCCGAGCAAGAGCCCCCAGTGCAGGAGGGCGCAGTGGGGGGATCGGTGGGTAGGAGGGCTGACCTCAGCTCCAGAGGATGAGGGAGAGGCTTCCGGTGGGCCGCTGAGGGCTCGCTCACCTTGGAGAGAGGATTCTCCCTTGGGGCTGAGGTAGAGCTCCAGCTCGGGGAGCTGCCCTTGCCCTCTGCCCCCCTCTTCCAGCCTCCCAACTTGTCAGCAAAGGACTGTGCAAACCAGGAGGCGGGGGAGGAGAGGAGGGGCAAAACTCCCGTAAATATGGACACCAGCCGGGGACCCGGGAAGGGCACTTGGGGATGGAGAAAAGATGAGACACAGAGAGAGTGTGTGTGACTGTGTGCACGAGTGTGCAAATGTGTGTGTGCAAACATGAGAGAGGGTGTGTGACTGCACAAATGTGTACAAATGTTTGTGTGTGTGCGACTGTGTGCACGAGTGTGCAAATGTGTGTGCAAACATGAGAGAGAGTATGTGACTGTGAACGAGTGTGTGCAAATGTGTGTGTGCAAACATGAGAGAGTGTGTGACTATGTGCTCGAGTGTGTGTGTGTGGCCGTGTGCATGAGTGTGTAAGTGTTCATGGGTGAGAGTGTACATGTATGGCCGTGTGGGAGACTGTGTGGGAGTGTGCCCGCGGGGCTGTGGGAGGGTGTTGGCGTGTGCGGGGGGGGTCCCCGCCAAGGAAGGAAGGTCTGACCCGTGCTCTGCATGGCCTTCACCAGCCCCTTCCGCAGGACGTCTCGCAGCCACGGCTTCATGGGGAAATTCCGCTCCTCGCCCGCCAGGGAGACGACCAGGTTGGGTGTGGGCAGGTGCCACTCACTGACCATGAACTCGAAGAGGATGCTGGGGGGCAGGGTGCTGGGCACCCGCAGGAACTGCAAAAGAGACCCGGTGAGGGCCCCGCCGAAGGGGTGGCAAGCTGATGCTGGCGCTGCTCTTGCTGACAGAAAGTCAGGGGTGGGGGCGGGCCCTGTCCTTAGGGAGTCCTGGGCCGGGGAAATGGAGCAGGGCATACAGGACCTGGCTGTTGGGGAGCTCACAGGCTAAGAGTGTGGTTGTCAGTGTGTGTGTGAGTGTGTGTCTGTGTGTGGTTGTATGAGTGTGATTGTGTGTGTGTGATTGTGTCTGAGTGTGATCGTGTGAGTGTGTGTGGTTGTATGAGTGTGATTGTGTGTGTGTGAATGTGTGTGGTTGTATGAGTGTGATTGTGTGTATGTGATTGTGTCTGAGTGTGATCGTGTGTGAGCATATGTGTGAGTGTGTGTGTG
>JAJPUD010026429.1:0-16514 GCA_023553655.1 Myrmecobius fasciatus
AGCCTCACCTCCTAGCCTTGCCCCTTGCTTAGTCCCTCCTCCTAGCCCTGCCTCTCCTCATCACCTGACCCCTCCTCCTTGCCTCCTTTCCTTCCCCCACTGTGGTCACGCCCTTTGTCCATACTCCCACACCCAATCATCAATTTTCAATGTTGGAAGGTATGATTCTTCTCTCAACAAAAGATCACTCTGAATAGCTATTATTAAGCCATTATCAGTCAAGTATCTCAGCCTTAAGTTTCTCAAGGGAAACAAAGACCACACCCTTTGATCCTCAATTCAAGGACACCAGGGTCCCCAAAATCTCAGACCCTAACATATCCCCTTTTCTTTTAGGCGTGAAATGCTCACAGATGTTGGGGGAAGAGGCGGCAAGGAGGTGAGGTGTACATAGCATGGAGCACATCTCTGAGCAAATACATGAAAGCTTTGAACAATACAGCTACTAAGCATAAAATCAGGAGCAACAGAACAGAACAGAACCAGATTTTGCTTTTAACATCAGACTAACAGCATCAGCTTGGTACCCAATTTACACCAGTGTCTAAGGGTGTGCTTGATTAAGGCCACACAGTGCCCTGAACCACCCAATATTTTAGTCAGGCAGAAAAAAGTCCCAAGAAAAGTTCATAAAAGTGAAAGTTCTGTCCAATTCCGCTAGGGGGTGCTATCAGATAGTCCTTCAGCCAAGCAGACACATAACGCTAGCTCTTCACTGCTCCAAGCAAGAAGATCAGCTGGTTAGCAGTCTATGAATAACTGCCAGGCTTTTTCTCATCTTGCCACATCCTTGGCGACCACGTTTTCTCCTTCGCTGTTTGCTGGGTGCCTTTGACTAGCACCCAACAGTCTCTGGTTTCTGTAGAGATATAAAGAAAACCTGGACCCCACATTAGTACCCTGTAACTAAGACTATGGGTCTCATTGCAAGGGACAAGCCATTAGCAGGAGAGCTGGAGAAAATTGTATGTGTACAGAGCTTTGTCCAGATCTCCTTGAGTTAATCTCCACTTCTCTCCCCCTCCCCCTTTTTTTTGTGAGGATCACCTTTAAGGTGTGATTGGCACGTGCACAATGCCAACTTCCTTTATCCAGTCTCCAAGGGTATGAGAGGTGTAAGCTGAACCATGATCAGTTTTAATTTCTAAAGGGGCAAATAAGGACCAAAGTCCATGTAGAAAGTAAACTGGCTCAGTTTGGGCAGAGAGGGTTTGCTGAGCTCGCCAATGTAAGGCTCTCCAACTTTTGCACAGCTTGGACAGCACAGGCACTATCAGAGATGACATTAATAGCCTGAAGATATAATAAGAGGGCATGAACTATAGCATAGAGCTCATTTTTCATTGCTCTCTTGCTCTCTCTCTGCCAGAGTTTAAAACAGCCAAAACCTTTTTCTCTTTTTCTTTCCTCCAACACTAATTAACATCCACTTTCCTTGTTCTCCACTTGCTTTGATTACAGAAATTTGGTATAAGAGAAAAAAAATCATGGACATGATACTTAAAAATAGTATCAGAACTAGTCCTTCAGGTCTCAACCTGAAAGCACATACAGGATAAAGCATCCTTAAAGCAGCTTACTTAGGTAACTGTCTTAATTTCAATAACTCCACCTTAAGACACTCAGGAACAATCAGGTGGGTTCTCACCACTGGGGAAAGTGGATCAGAAGAAACCCATCTTCAGCAGAGGCGAAGATTGTTCTTCCAATTCATTCCCAGACATTAACTTCTACCTGCAATGGTTCCTTCTCAGTAGCCCATAGGGCATATTCCTTTCAGATGGTGGATCACTGGCTTGATGATCTTTCAGACAGTCATACCTGAATTTAAAACTTCAAACAAATATCAATTGCAGGCCCAAGAGATTTTATCTCCTACAGCAATTCTCTTTAATCAAAGCTTCAGATGAATCTAACTCTATTATCTCAGTGAACCTAAAAGTTCACAACTTATACAACTTATCTTTCATATCTAAGTAGTTGGTTTTAAGTTCAACATTACAGATCATTTTGCTTTTAAAATACCCAATATATAACAATTCCAAATTGCATATTATCTATAACAGAAACATTCAAAAAAGGGGCAAAACTATTTTTCTCAGAGCCCCCCTCGACAATGAATACAATTTCAAGATGACTCCATACAATCAATTAAAAACTCATAAGAATTTCCCAATTCCACATAAAAAGCTTTTTCAGATTTAACAATAATTGCTTTTCAAGAATGGAAAAATTAATACATCAACTTCCTCCAATTGAGGAATCCCGACAGCCTTTTTGGAAACAGCCCAAATCCATCAGATCAGACTTCATGTAAATATAGGCTGTTCCTTTAAACAATATAATCAATTGATATTTCAATCAGCCAAGAACTGCAGTTCATTCAAGGCGGCTATACCAGACTTAATGGGGGAGCGGAATTAGATTGACCTCCACAGGGCATTTTTCTCAACCCACACCATGCTTCTTCCTGACTCCCACTTCTCAAAGCTAACTCAGAAGAACATCTCCCTTCTATATCTCCCTTCCTTTTCCATTTTTCTTAACCCCAGATGCTAATTGCTTCTTTCATCTCTTAAAGAAAGGAGGCCTCACCTTTGAAGCCAAAAGATTCCTTCCTGTGTCTCCCTCTTCACTTTCCCCAAGTTCCCCTGCCTCGGGCTGTTAGATTTCCCAGGAGGAGCGAAATATCTCAGAACCAGCAGCCCTTGGACAAAATTTTCAGTGGTGCACCTGCTGCTGATCCGAGACCCCCACAGACTCCCCAAGGAATCCCTTGGATCCCAGAACACATATATACACATACAATTGAATCCCGGAGCACACATACACACATACATACACATAATTTTTTTTTAACTGGATTCTCCAAAATTTTTTCTCTTCCTTTTTCTTTCAAAGTAGCACAAACAGGTTATAATTATTAAGCACAAATTGAAAAACCACAAGCATTTATGCTAAGCACCAACACAGAAATAATCCCAATATAAAAACTACTCTTCAATAAACTGGGCATAATTTCTTTCTCTCTCCCAGACTTGCAGAGCCCCTGCTGCAGTTAGGGATCTGGCAAAAAAGGGGGGAATGAAAGAAATTATCTTTGCTCTATCTTCTCTAGAGACCAATTATCAAACTCCCTAACTATTATTCTAATGGACTTTTTTGAAGTTTCAAACTTGGCCAGAGTTGAATTTCAAAAAAGTCTTTTTCTTTTTTTTTAAATTAATTTTCTCTAATAAAGATATTAGATCCCAGAAACTGAACTGTTTGGACACACTCCCTTAGTTCTCCATTACTAAGATTCTAATTATCTTTAAGTACCTAGCTTTTCTTCTGCTAATTCAGTCTTAAGTACCCTTAAGTACCTTACCTTCTCTTTAGCTAAATTTCTTTTTGGAGTTGCCCATGAAAGAACCAAAGAATCCTAAAGGGTGTGGTGAGGTTTCTCTGTTCACTCCCTTCTCCCACCCATTCTCTGGCTCTCTCAAGCCAGGCCTTCATCCCCTAAAACCAAAAGATTTGCAAAACTCCAATTCTTCTGAATTGAAGAAACTTTTCCCCATTCTGATCTAATTACTCCACCCTGGTCCCACAATAACAATGCTTTCACATTCCCTTTACCTATTCCCCTTTCAGATTAGCCAATTTATCTCAAATCCTCAGCAGATTTCTAATTTTGGCTATTTTCTGATCTAAATACAGGCCTTTTAAAAAGTAAACTGCTCTTCAATCTCTCTGTAAAAAGTTACCTCTTTACAAATGACCACCTAAGAGCTTTTCAGAAAACTTTTCTAACAACACACCTTAATTTAGGAGAGCTATTCTCTCAGGCCTTCTAGGCCACCAATGATTCCTAAACAATTTTAGTTAATAAATCTTGAACTCAAATGATTAACAATGAGCAGGAATCAGAGATCTGATATCACCAATTCCCACTATCTGTCTTGGAAACCTAGTTTGGCATCTGGCAGCCATAAAACTCCAGCACTGTGGAGGCCTGAGGTCTTAGGGACTTAAGTCACACTATGACCACCTCTCAATCAGTTCAGACCCCGACTCATTTGGGACAAAGGACGAAGGTCTCATCTTCTGGAGCTGCTTCAAGCTGACAAGGGACGTAGTTACATCTAGTGAGGTCTGACTGAAGAGGGCAAGATAGCTGACTAGATCTGTGACTTGGGCTCCACTCTCAATGGATAAGGAATCCTCGAGAGGTCCCTCACCCCATTTCTCTGCTTCTTATTAGCTCTACACTGTTTAGCATAGTGTCCTTTACCACATGTGAAGCATGCGACTACGTACGTTTCTGCTTACAATTCCTGCCTGATGTGTCCTAACTGCCCACACTCATAGCACTTCTTTTCTTCCCTTTTGTTAGAATGAATTGCTCCAGCAAGCAATTCAGCCTGATAAACTTTTTCACATCTACTTAATATAGCCCCATTCCCATGTCTCAGGAGGGGATCCGGTTTAGCCTGCTCTGCAAATTCAGCTCCCCATACAACAGCCTGACCAGAGGTCAAAGAGGCTCGGGCTATAGTTTTCCAATGTGTTATTTTGTTTGAAATGATAGGGCTGGGACAAATCTTTTCTCCTATCTGCACTTAATACAGATTTTTGTTTTTCTTTGGGAGCAAAGATCTCTGATTCATTTCAATCAGGGTATAATTGCTTATAAGGAGGTATACTGGGTGGAAGAGGGGGCCATTGTTTCTTTTTTTTTATTTTATTTTTTTTTCATTTAATTATTATTTTTATTTTTTTTAATTTTATTTGCATAACATATGTGTGGGTAATTCTTCAACAATAACCCTCACATAGCTTTCCGTTACAAATTTTTCCCCCAACTCCCCACCCCTCCCCTAGATGGCAAAATATCCACTACATGTTAATTATGTTAAAATATTGGGGGCCATTGTTTCTTAATCTCTTCCCCGTCTTTTTCACCTGAGGCCTGCCCTATTTTCAGTTTGACCCTTCATGGTGAAGCTGCTCTGGGAGTGGCTAGCCCTTTCAAGAGCAGCCTTCATCAGACTAAGTACAATAAATATACTAGATACAATAATGGCTTCATGTGACTGCCTAGCCCATATCCTCCTCTGGCTCAATTATAGCATTTCCCATCTTCTTGCCTGAAGACTCAGTGAGGTACCCTTCTTGGCTTCCTGTAATATATATACAGGGTCCCATTCAATTCCTACCCTAATTTCTAGGCCCAACTCATGGCTTCATATAAGCCCCACGGTGCATATAAGCCCCATGTTGGGTGCCACTTGCCAAAAGCACTCTTTGGGGGAGGGTAGCCAGGTCTCACCTATCACATGCTTCGGTGCGCATCCGGCCAAGCAGGCTTGGTCACCAAGAAGGGTTGAGCCAGAGGAGGGTAGATTATGGAAGTTCTTTATTCAGCCCCCATTGCGTTCTCCCTCCTTGCCTTACAACCAGCATTGCTCATATCTTCCCTCCTCTCCTAGCCTCACCTCCTAGCCTTGCCCCTTGCTTAGTCCCTCCTCCTAGCCTTGCCTCTCCTCATCACCTGACCCCTCCTCCTTGCCTCCTTTCCTTCCCCCACTCTGAGGTCACGCCCTTTGTCCATACTCCCACACCCAATCATCAATTTTCAATGTTGGAGGGTGTGATTCTTCTCTCAACAAAAGATCACTCTGAATAGCTATTCTTAAGCCATTATCAGTCAAGTATCTCAGCCTTAAGTTTCTCAAGGGAAACAAAGACCACACCCTTTGATCTTCAATTCAAGGACACCAGGGTCCCCAAAATCTCGGACCCTAACAGGTTTGTGATTACCCATCCTCCTTGGTATTAAACTGAGTTAAAATGATTTTTATCTTCTTGGTATTTTACAAACTAATATAAAATGAACTCATTTTTTTTCTTCCTAAAGGTACATTACTTACCTCAATTTTAGAGGTGTAGATACTAAGGCACTAAGATTGGATCTTATGGAAAGTCTATAATTTCAGAGTTTTAAGTCTAAGGATTAAAAATAAAAAGTTGTCCTGAATCTTCTTGTCTCCTCCTCATACTCAAGCTCCTGCTAAGAAACTTGCAAATTTCTTCTGTCCTCTTTTGTATTTGTGTGAGATTGGGAAGGCATATATGTTAAACAAGGAGCAGAAACTATGAAAAATGCCATCTCCTTTTTTCTTTTTCTGTTACAGGTTTCTCTACTTGTACAATTTCTAATTGAAAATTGCCGAAGGATATTTGGAGAAGATATCACTTCCCTCATGAGAGAAATTTCAGTCAATGACCCAGATAATACCCCAGGTATCATGAATCATTGGATTGCTTTTTACCTAAAAATACACCTTTTATCTGCCAGTTGCTTTACCACCATTAGGGACTGAGAGTTGTTGACAGTGGAGTACTCCTGAGACTTTCAAAAGGACCAAAAAGTAGATTGAGTGACAGAGGAATCTAGGGTGGTATTAGGAGAAGCCTGGCCTACCAACATTTTCACAAGACCCCCTAATTTGTTCACGAACTAAGAAGCTTCTATGTTCTTAGCAAGGTGTCATTCAGGAATATTTATACAAGAAAAGTGTAAGACATAACCCTTCTTTAGAGGAGCTAAGAATGGCAAGAGGTGTTTATCATTTCTTTTGGCAAAGAAGTAGGTAGGCAGCATGATATGTCAGGAAAAGCATTGAATTATGAGTCTACAGACCTAGCTTTTCGTTAGTCTTGGATAATATACATTCATTTACTCTATGACTTTGAATGATTCATTCATTCTCTTTGCGCCATGGTTTCATCTGCAAAATGAAATGTCTTAACTAGATGATGTCCAAAGTCCTTCTTGAGATAAAACTACATGATAATTTCCCCTACACTCCTACCTACCCCAACCCCCCCCCCACGCAGTTATCATCTCTCCATAAAGCTTAGCTGTGCATATTTCCCTATTAGCAGCTCCTTCAAAACCCTGGGGTGACACAGGCAGTACCCCTGTCCTTCCAGCATGAGCCATCTTCTGTTTTTATTTTTTCTTTGTTTTGTGACTCATCTTTATTAGACTGAGAAAATCTTATTAGAGGGAAAACCCATTTAGTCAAGAGCCTGTATAAACAGAAAACAAAATAACTAATGTCCTGGTTCTTCAACTAAAATGGGAATAGTTATAAGTTACCTCTTTTCTTCTGAGGAAAAGTTTGAAAAGAACTTCAGAAAACGAAATTCAGGAAGAGAATGTTTTTTAGTTTGTTTTTAAGATTTGCCAAAGGAGAACATTATTATCAGTATGATTTTTATGATAGACACTTATTAAATACTTACTATGGGAGCTGTTAACTCAGTTTTAATTTTTTGTCAGGTGTGTCTGGTCTCTAGAAGAATGATTCTTCTTACAACAGTCTAGAAAATGAGCTGCATGATGATGTAGATTCTCCCTGCAGTGACCTGGCAAATTTGGATCATGGCAGCCCAAGCATGGATTCTGTATTAACACAGAGTGACTGTCATTTAGACCAACATGAATCATAAGGCATTGTAACTCCCTTGGACCAGTCTAAAAATGAAGAATTTCCCCAGAAGCAACATTCTAAATCCAAGCCATTGAGCATTCCAGTGGCATCCTCCAGTAAGGATTCAGCACAAAACTGTTCCAAGAATGTTTCAGCTGGCAGAAACACATTTGGTTACCTGTCCACAGCAGCAGATGCTTTGAAAAACTGGAGGAGGCGCAGACGCTGTTCTGAGCCCACTACTGATTACTTGTATTCCAAATTCACCTGTCTCAGGGAGTTCTATCAGAAGAAGTTTTGTAAATCTAGTTCTGATGGGATTATCTCCCATCAAGATGAAGGTGGAAATAAGCAATCCCAGCCTTCACAAGGAAGGTTTAGTTCAGTCATTCTGACCAAAGTGGGGAAGAAAAATGCCACAAAGCAAAACATAAGAAAAAAGGTTTTCTTAGTCATGAAGGTACTCCAATGAGACATCCCTTCATATCCAAACCTATGGCCATTTGATTGGCATCCTGTAGTAATAGTTCCTTGCACAAGAATTCTAAGAGCCAAATCCTTGGACTTGATCCTTCTGTATACTCCCCATCAAACACTGTACCTGGACTCAAAAGTCTGCAAAAGCACAGGCACTGCTCAAAGCCAAACACAGACTACCTAGACTGCAAGCTCACCTATCCCAGTGAGATTTCTCCAAAGAACATAGACAAGACAAGCTGTGATGTCGACTTCTCTTTTGGAGATGAAGATTATCTCAAACGCCATCAGTCTTTGCAAGCAGAAGGTCAAAAACTGATTAATCAGAGTTTGATTATGGGGATCCAAGTAGGTAAGAGTACATACCTCAAATCTAAATAAAGAAAAGATGTCTCCTGTTACTCCAACAGGGTTAAACATTTGTTCAAGAACTAGCTTTTCTAGTTTGTCATCACCAGATTCATCGCCATCTGGTTCTTCTGTAAGTTCCAAAGATAGCACTTTTTCCCAGATTTCTGAGTACTTGGTCTTTATTGAGGCAGAAAACTCTTCATCAATTGATTGCACTGTTTCAACCTTAAGTAAACAGGAGGAGCCCTCTCCTGACTTTTGCAGTCCTGAAATACTGGACACTTCTCCAGTACCAACAAGCAACCACCCACTTTATGTTAAAAAAGACAATACAAAGTGGTCTTCTACATGGTTAAAGAATGGACTGGCTACTTTGAAAAACTGGTCCCTCAACAAGAAGACAAAGGCATCTAGCCAAGAGAAAAAGGAAACAAATTGCATAATAGGAGCCTTGGAGCAGCCATTGGAGCAACGATCAACTTCATTTCAAATTTCAGAAGGTAGTCTTCTTGAAGAGAGACAGGTGGATATTTCCCTAAGAAACTCTGACTTGGTCAGCACTGCAGAAACTAATGATGACCAATGTATTTCCTGTGAATGCCAGAACACTAAGGACCAAGAGTACCAACACTGATGACTTCAGTAGATAGCAATAACTTGACCTAACTTATTAATCTAACCAAGGAAGCCAAGGGAGCGCTCTTCTGGTGCTCAACCCCCTCAGAATCCTTCACTCAGCTGCTCTTTAACCCAAGAGAGCATCGATGATTCAACCTCTGATGATGAAAGTGCAGAGAGACTTCTGGCTTTTCTTAGAGATGAATTGGGACATAGAACCAAATACATTTAACCAAAGTAAGATTGTAACATCCACATGGAATGGCTGGTTCATTAACTTAAAAGGCAATATGTGCAGATTCTTTAATTATAATTAGTTGCATGTTGTACGTTGCCTAAGGACAATAATAGTTTACTTTTAGTGTAATAAAATGTTTTTCTTTGAGATGCATTAAAAATCTCTTGTGGGGGAGGGAGAGGGAATGTGTTTTTCCTCTGGGTTCTAAAATTGGGTCTCTGGGATGTTTGGGTGGCTCTTCTCTTTTATAATCAGTGAAATGAGTTCCTATTTATGTGCATTCTGAGATATTCAAAACATCATGATGGAAGAAGCATTCTCTGCTGAAGGAAATCTGATGTTCACATTTTGTGATCAGCAGCCCAAGATTTAAATCAAGGAGCAGCAAATTAAGCCAAATGAGAACCAGGAGCCAGAAATTATCCCTATTCAATGAGGTGTTTATATTAAGGGTGCAGGAACAGCTGGAACTGAAGACAATTCAGGGGAGTAAGCATAGTTCCACTTAGGTACTATGAATATAGTAACAGCTAAGATTTCTGATCATTGTCTTTGACTGGAGTCATAGCACATTTAGCTAAAAGGAACTCTCTACTTAGTTCAATTTCTTTTTATAAATGAGAGCCCCAGAAAGGTTAGGTGAGGCTTACCCATGTCACATAGATAATAAATGGCAGAGCCAAGTTTTGAGAACACACCTTCCCTTTGAAAGGGAAAAACAATTATGTATATAAATGGCAATCCCCCCCCCAAAGTACATAAATGTATGATGTAAAGATACTTACTGTAAAAATACTATTTAAAAATATCATTTTCCATTTCAGTAAGGTGTTTTTACTTGTTACTATTGCTGCTCTCATCCTCTTAGTCACTTTCATTGTTCTCTTATGGAAAACACAATTCTAGGTTGCACTCAGGTTTTGTGCAAGTTAGATTTGGAAGAAGAGAGTATTTTGATAATTTACAAAGGCCCCCAAAGCCAGAGCTGTGAGAAGAAAGATTGTTACAGATCAATTCCCACAGGTTCTTCCTCAGGATATCAAGTGGAATTCCTTCCTTGCTAACCTTGTGTCCATCTCCCCAACAAAGCACTTTGTTTAAATCTCTCATGCTATCCATACCATCCTGTGCTGTACTAGTGGGTCCTATGTACTTGTCTTCTCCCTGTGCCTGAATTGTCAGTTCCTCAAGAACAGGATTAGGGTCTTCACTGTAGTCCCCCCAAGGCTCCCAGCAAGGTTAATGCCTTGCACATAGTAGCTTCCTGTCATTTGTTTCTTCAGATGGGTATCTTGTCCTTTGTAATTCAAAAGAGATACCACTCATGTAGTCTGGCTGAACCAATACCTAAGGCTGATGTATGGCTGAGATCCTGCTCACCTTGCATACATGGTCTTATTTGTTCAGAGTGCTGAAGATGATGTTCCTTGTGATTCTGACATATTGTCTAAAGCCTTTGCTCAAAAAGAGCTGTCTTATTCCAGTTGCTGCTTTGAAGGGTATCTGGAGACACTGAAAGCAAAGGTGAATGAGAAAGTTAGAGGAAATAGAACCAACAGCGACATAGATAATGGAAAGGAAGACACATCCTGTTTTCAGATAATCATTGTGTGTCTGCCTTTCTAATTGCCAAGAATTTTTCTCCATCCTGACCACCTCAAATTTATGGAAAGTAAAAGTTTGGTTCTTCATTATTTTAAACCTAGCTCACCATTGCACCTTTGGACATGACTTCCCCCACAATAGTCAACTGTGATTCTCCTCAGCTGGCAGCCCCCCATAGCTAGTTTTGTCATCTAACATGAATATTTACTCCCCCAAAATTTCTCACCCTTTGAAACTCAGAATCTAAAATGGAAGTGCTTCTTTAATTTTCCACAAGGTTCAACTCCAACTTTGTGATGTGTCCTTTCCACTGATAGCCTCTCTGCTCAGGCACATATCAATAGCTATTCATGAAAAATTGCCCTGAACTTTTTTTTGTCACTTTGTTCCACCACCAAATGAACTCTGCCCAAGCACAGGCCATTTTCCATGATCTTCCTCCATCCATTTACTGGAAAATTCTCAAAGCAAGCTCCTCTTCTGTTATTTGCTATCAGACATATTCTCTCACCCAGACTATATTTTTCAATGGCAGAATAGAGTTTTCTCCAAGACAACTAAAGTCCTTTACTAACTTATTAGCTGTAACTGCTACTTACTTCTGTTCATTTCATTGACCAAATATTTGTTAAGCATCCACAGCCAGATGCTGTATGCCAGGATAGGGATTACAAGTATAGAAATTATATGTCAATCCCTTCCCTCAAAGCTCCTGCTTTTCTACTTAAAGTATGTGACCATGTAATTGCCCACAAAACCTTGATTTCCTGCCATCAGTAAGCATAATCTCTAAAGTTGACTTCTTCACATTTGCAAAGATCCCATTCACTGGCCATTTCAGTCAAAGATAGGATGCCAGTTCTGCCCTAGAACCTCTTCTATTAAACCTCATAAATGTCTCTGTATGTGTCTCTTGCGGTGTAGTTATTATGATATCTGTGAAATTACAGAGGCTTCTCTTGACATAAGGAAATGCTGCTGTCAAAGCTGTGGATGGGAATGTTGTGATTATGGCTTGTAATATCCTCTTGAAAAGAAATTGCTCTCTGTTTATAAAAATTTTGGTTCCACAGTTCTAATCTTTGCCATTTCTTTCATAACAGAAAAAAAAAATCCAACAACCCTATAGAAGGAAATACTGTTAGCTAGATGCCAAATCTCATCAGTAACCATTCCTACTGGATAGAAATCATCTGTACTCCCTTAGCTGTTTTCTTGATGTTTAAATGTGAATAGGTTGTTAATATGGATGTAATGTGTCCTGTTGTATGATTCGCAGGCAGAACACACGTCATTTTACTATACTGTCATCTAATATATTAAACTGATGCTTTATCTAAGATGTTCTGAGCTTGTATAATATATCTTGATAAATTTTACTACTATATGTTACGGAATAAATGTGTATTTTTGTACTTGCAGAAAGTGCTGCTAACTTTTACAGTTGTCTGATTGTAAAGCCACTGATGATAGATATATATGAAGTCCATGCTGTATAATAAAATAAAAACAACATTCTCCAAACTCACAGACAGCCAGTCTGTCAGTTACCAAGCATTTATTAAGTGCTTACTTAAATTCTAAATAGTAATAAAGAAAGAAACTTCACAGGGCACTGTACTAAGCATTGGGTATTCAGTGAAAGGCAAAAATATTCCCACCTCTATAGAAGCCCACATTCTAATAGGGAGGGGAGGACTTGTAAAAAATGTGCAAACTGTACAAATAAGAGATTTATAAGGTAAATTAGAGGTAATCTACATGATTCCCATCTATCCCACCTAAAATCATTAATTCCACAAAAGAGGAAGTAGAATTTAAGAAGAAAGTTACATTCATTTCAACAGCATTAGAAAAGGGTGATTAGTCCCTTCATCAGCTAAAATTTGGACTAGAGAGCTTAAGGCAATATCAGAAGAAAGACATTAGCACTAGGAGGGATTGGAAAAGACTTCTTGCAGAAGGTGAGATTTTAGCTGAAAGTTCAAGAATGCCAGAGAAACCAGGATGTGAGTGGAAGAGTGCATTCTATTTATTTTGTTTTTTTGCTGAGGGGTGATGCTCTATGCACCACACCACCTAGCTGCCCCAGAAGAGTACATTCTAAGTAGGGAAATAGCCAGTGGAAGTGCAGTGGGGAAATGCATGGTAGTTCAAGTAATAGTTACCACATGTGATGTACAAAGAGAGGAGTAAAGCTATAAGAAAGGTGGGAAGCTACCAAGTTATGAAGGACTTTATAAGCCAAACAAAGGATTTCACCTTTAATCTTGGAGGTCATAGGTAGCCACTGGAATTGATTAAATGGGGGAGTGTTACTGGGAGAAGGCAGCTTTGTTAGCTAGAGGGGAGAGAAACTTGAGATGGGGACACATTTCAGTAAAAATCCTTTCACAAACATAGCACCGATAAAGCCAATGAATACTGTTTCACTATTCCAGAGACAAGTCTTCATAAAGAAGTAAGTTTCTTAGCTTTCTCCTTTTGAATACACTATCTCTGAGAACAGTAGAAATCTCAGTTAATCACTCAAAGATAAAGTACTTGGTGTACTTTGCTCCCTAGACAAAGTGTGGGATTCCTGACCCTGATTGATAGAGTATATATAATGTATACACTTTTATGTATTACTTTCAGTTTTCATAAATTCAGCGGGTGCTTTGAGCCTCAATTTGGCCTAGCTTCAGATGTATAATCAGGATGCACAGGAGGCTCAGAGCCATAATATAAAAAAAAAGAGTATTTTGAAGTTCAAAAGAGAAACAAGGATAAACTGACACTGACTAGCCACAAGACTCTGATGGAGATAACCTATAGGATCTGATGTGGAGCAAATAGCTTTCAGAGGTCTAAAATCCACTTTTATAAGCTATTGAATTTATTGACACCTAGTTAAGATGTTTATAAGATTTAAAGAAGCCATGTCATTGCAAATTGGGCTTTGAAGACATTTATTATGACTTAAATAATAATTGTCTTAAACTAGAATTGATTTTAGAATACAATAGTCTAGAATTTGGGAGAGTTGTGTGATTTATTGGATAGAGTTCCAAACCTGGCATCCAGAAGACTCCTCTTTCTGAGTTCAAATCTGACCTCAGAGATTTACTGGCTATGTGATCCTGGGTAAGTCACTTAACCTTATTTGCCTCAGTTTCCTCATCTGTAAAATGGCCTGGAGAAAAAAAAGTATCAAAAATGTTGCCAGTATTTTTGCCAACAGAATTCCAAATAGGGCCACAAAAAGTGGAACATAACAGAAAAATGACTGAACACAAAATTTAGAATTATTGCTTAGATTATAAATCCTACCTCCGAGCAAAGTTTCTGAGGAAGGAAACTGACTTTAAAAGCCCAAGCAGTTGTAAAAGTTGTATCTGACCATTTTATTTTTTATGAGGTAAAGAAGAGGAAGTCAAGACCACAATGTGCTGTTGTTTACATGACACTATCTATTTTATCCTCTGCCACTCCTTTTTACTTTTGCCTTCAATCTTTCTTAACATCAAAGTCTTTTCCAAGGAATCTTGTCCTCTCCTTTTGTGGCCAAAATATTTAAGCTTCAATTTCAGTATTTTACCTTTCAATAAATAATCTGAATTAATTTCTTTATATATTGACTGGTTTGATTTCCTTGCTTTCCAAAGGACCCTCAAAAGTCTCCAGCACCACAATTCAAAAGCCATCAATTCAGGGATGCTCAGGTTTCCTTAGCATCCAATTCTCTCAGCCAAACAATGCTCCTGGAAAAAGCATAGCTTCGAATAAATGAACTTTTGCTGGGTAGAAAAAGTAAAAGCCAAATAGGAAATGAGTGGCTCTAAAAAGGAGGGCCATGAAGGAACATGATGTCCTGGCCAAGCCTAGACTTATGTTGAGGCTACAGTAGGGGAGGCCTATGAACAAAATAAGCATGACTCTGGGGTGTACAAATGAAACTAGTCTTAAAAATTAGGGCCATTTGCCATGGGCTAATGTGGCTATCTTTGGCACTTTTTGAGAACTTAGTTGACTAGATCATTTAAGTCATATCCCCTCAATTTTGAGGGAAAAAAGAAAATAAAGTGAAGATCCAGAAATATTTAGATGATGAAAATAGAACTTCTGGAGTGATGTGCCAAACAGTTAGACTTACTTAGTTTGGAAGATAGGAAGATAACTGGTTAGAATCACAGAACCAGAGGAAGAAATTCAAGATCATTTAGATCAATCCTCTTTTTTTATACATGGAATAGTTATGGCCACCAGAGGTTTAGCAAGTAATGAAGTTCAAACCCATAACCTTTGACTCCACTATACTACACAATTTTTTCTTTACAGGTTGTATTGCTGCTATAATTAAGAATAAAAATTTCTTCGGAATTATTTCAATGGTGCAATGGATAGAGTTCTGGGACTGGTTTCAGAAAAACCCACATTAAAATCTGTTTTCAAATACTTAGTAGCTAGGTAATCCTGAACAAATTACTTAATCCTATTTGCCTCAATTTCATAATCTGTAAAATCAACTAGAAAAAGAAATGTCAAGCCATCCCAGTATCTTTGCAAAAAAAAAAAAAAAAAATCCAAATGGGATCATGGAGAGTCAGACATAATTGAAAGAACTGAATAGTCACAAAATATGAGCCTGCTAAATAAGTCATAAAATCACAGGATCTAAGATTTGGGGTTGAGGAACTTGTCCAAGGGTCACACCTCTAGTGATTTTCCAAAGTTGTCTAAAGCAGTTATCTAAAGTTTTGAAAATGCTAATGAAAATATGATGTATAGAGACATGCATGAGAGCTCTTACCAACCAGCAATAAAGGGGGAACTATTTTTGAATATATGAATTCTTCCAATGACAGCCAATTTGAGTACTTTACTCTGGCATAGAAATGACCTTGGATACTCACTCAAAGACTGTGTCCCATGAATGCAAACTCTAGTAGATTCTACTAAGCTGGAAAGGTTTTCAATAAAGTCTAGCTAAAGGCAATAATGCTTCTTCATTACCCATAATTGATTTCCAGGAGATGATTTGCAGAGGGGCATAGCAATTCGCAAAAATTATCTATTAAAAGAGAAAAGGATTACAATTGTCAGTGAAAGGCCTATTCACTGATGAAAGCTAAAACTTGGGGATACATTTACTATGGATCTTTGTAGATGACCTTGTAGAACACGGGCTCCTATTCTGAGAAGTCAACCATTAATGGCCTAATACATTCTCTTTGGGTCACTGTGTGGTCTGAGATGACTTTGTCTTTCTCTGCTAAAAATTAAGGTCAGGGCCCATACCTAACACCACATACCAAGATAAGATCTAAATGGGTTCAAGATCTAGATATAAAGAGTGATTTTGCAAGCAAATTAGAGAAACATAATATAGTTTACCTCTCAGACCTGTGGAGATGGAATAAATTTATGTCCAAAGAAGATGTGGAACTCCTAATTGAACACCAGATGGATAATTTTGATTATATTAAGTTAAAAAGTTTCTGTACAAATAAAACTAATGCAGACAAGATTAGGAGGGAAGCATCAAATTGGGAAAACATCTTTACATTTAATGGTTCTGATAAAGGCCTCATTTCTAAAATATATAGAGAATTGTCTCATATTTATAAGAATTCAAGCCACTCTTCAATAGATAAGTGGTCAAGGGATATGAACAGACAATTTTCAGATGATGAAATTAAAACCATCTCTGCTCATATGAAAAGTTGCTCCAAATCACTATTGATCAGAGAAATGAAAAT
>JAJPUD010026431.1:0-16512 GCA_023553655.1 Myrmecobius fasciatus
GTAAAACCAGTTTTTTAGTTGTTGGAAAAGCTTGTTAGTGAACCCACCATCCCTTAAAAAAATAACATTTGTAATTGCAAATGTTATACTGCAAGACAAAATTTCTAAGGCAGCTTCACTTTGACAGACAGGTTGATAGACCCTAATCAAGTAGAGTATCAGATTTAATAGCTTTTGCACCCTAAAAATGCCTTGTTATTTCTCTGGCATGCCTGAACTCTAAATGCTGGCAATAACTCCAATTTGCATTAGGAAATTCTGAGAGATGACCTAGTCAGATGACCTGCCTCTTCCAATTGAATTATGTTCAAAATAAGTTTCCTAAGATTGCTATAATTTGTGATTTCCTTTTTTTTGCTATTACAAAAATAAGCTCTGTAAATCTTGTCTAGGTCTTTGAATACAGAAGATTGCATATCTAGTTTTGCAAATGGTAGTTTTGCAAAATAAATCGGAAGCTTTGCATCTCCGACTTTTCTATTTCAAATAATATATTTATAATTCTACAAATGTAAATATATGACCTGTTCTGAAGCTTATAGATTATTTTGAGTAGGGGATGAATCCAATATATCAGTTAGGAGATTTTCCAAACTCATGCAAAAGAAGCATGTGGTTTTTAATTTAAATCATTCTGACTCAGAAGCCAAATCTCCATTCATAAAACCACAAAAATTTAAATTGGCAATACTGTCAGGAGAATAATGGTATTAATCAGGAAATTATAAGAAAATTGATAATGGCACAAATTAGCTAGCCAAGAAATAGTTCTGATTTTCATATTGCAAAGTTTCCCAATTTTAAAATACATGCTATCATTTCTGAACTCATAGTAAATATTAATAATTTTTTTATTTAGTGAATATATACTGGAAGTAAATGCTACTACTTTCTCCATAACTTTCCTGAAGATGTAAATTTCACAACATTGATGCAACCTCTTGGATGAGACTTTAAAGTGATATATTGAAATTTATCATAAAAGACCTTGACTTACCATTCAATTGAATTTCCCTCTCTTTCAGTTTTTTTTAATGATAGATTGAGAGTAGGAAGGCATCTAATTCACACTTTTTATCTTTCAGAAATTAGGAAACTGAGAACCAGATAACACTTACTTCTTCTAGGTCAAACCAATATTAAGTAATAGAGTTATAATCTAAAAGTAGATGGTCTGATTTCAAATGCAGAATTCTTTAAAGAAGCCATTCTGATTGATTTAATTAACATTTATTTTCAGAGTTATATGAGAAAAAATAGTCTTTGGCACAATACAATCAAGAGGAGGCTCATGTTCCTCTAAGCATTTAGGAGATATATACTTCATGATATATTTTGCTCTCTTTTAAAATAAATGTATTAATCTCAAAGCAACAATTTAAATATTCACTATATTCCTTCACAACTCACATGAAATTGTCCTCTCCTTCCTCCCCTATAAACCTTACTTCTAAAGACAAACTTTCTTCCTTGTCATGGGAAAACTTGTACGTTATAAAATAAAGTCAAAAATATTTTTTCTATATTTCCTTGGACATGTGTTTGCTTAGCCACTTAGTGGGTGGCTGAGGGTAATCTGATTATGTGCCTATTTTGTTCAAGGACACTGAAAATAATTTCGACTAGATATAGACATAATTGGACATGATTAATGTAATTTGGCAGAGTATTTTCAAAACTGTACTGGAATAGCAAAATATTGGTGTTATGACCTGACTGAGATAAGGTTATTTTCCATTCTACACAGGAAGCCTGTATTTTGTCCTTCAAAAACAATTTTTTTACTATTATTTCTCTACTTTCATCAATTCTCTTCAAAAACAGACAAAATATTGTTGGTAATTTGGGCTACTTCTCTTTTATAAAACAATTAAGGAATGTTTTGAACTTCACCCAATTTGTTCACAAACCTGATATTAATTCTAAAACTGAATGTGTATAAAGAACAATTTAACCTTACAGTTTTTATAATGCATAATATAATAATCTATTTCTTAGGATGCCAGTAGGGAAATTCCGAAGAATTGAGAATTTGAAGTAAAAAAATTATGAAGTCAATATTAAAATATGCTTTATGCAATTACATATTTTTTGAAATGGTGGTTAATAATATGTCAACATTTTAAGATAGAACAAAAATATATCATAAGAAGGCAGTATATAGTCTTTCTTGCATAAGTTGAAGCAAAGGTCTTAAATAAATATTTTAATAATTCAGGAGAAAACATTTTGAAATAAAAAAGGTATATTGATGTAACAAGGATAATTGAATTTTTCTTAATAATATAAGTGAATGCTTCAATTCTTGGCAAAACTTTACATGTACATTACAAAAGTTAAAATAGTATTTAATATGTGTAATATGTATTTAATATGTTAATATGTATATTAATGTGTATACCCAAAAAATAAAGATTTTTTTTTCCTTGTCATTCAGCTACTAGAGAACCAAAAGATACTGAAATCCAAATGAACAATATTATGGGTGGACTTTCTCCTCCATTGAGAAGGTTTGTTTACATCCCTGTATTCTGACTACATTTTAGAGAATAAGACAACTACTTATCCGTAAACTTAAACATGTTCCTTTTACTTAACCTACAAGACAATTTATTTGTTTTCTCAAGAACTTAAACTCTACTTAGTATTTCGTTTTATTTTTGTTTTACTCTACCCCCTTTTTTCCTGTCAGCTCCAAACAATGTATAACTAGGAGATCATGCTAAACTCACAAGAGAAAATCAGTCATGTTCAGTTGATTGTATTGCTATAATTACATTTCTATGACTTTCTTTTTTGTCTGACTTTATACAGTTTTAAAATATATCATAGAACCAGTAGCTTTCACTTGCCCAGTTATAATTTTTAATAAATTATTTTCCTCAATATTCTTTTTTTTTCATTTAGCTTATTCTGCTTTTTGAAAAGTTCTCTTCAGAGAATTTTTGTACCTCTTTTACCATCTTGTTATTCTTGTTTTCTATGTGTTATTTCCTTTAGGAATTTTGTGCTTTTTTGTCAAGCTGTTGAGTCTCTTTTCAGAATCTTCTTGCATAATTTTCATTGTTTTCCCCATTTTTTCCTCTTATTTGATTTTTAACTCTTTTTGGAGCTCTTCGAAGAATACATTTTTTAGCTTGTGTCCAATTCTTTTATTTTTTGAAACTGCTTAGAGCTTTATCATTATCAATAAAGATATTCACATCATTGCCTTCTGATTTTGTGTCTTGATAATTCCTATCACTAAAATCATTTTTAAGATCAGGTTCATTTTGTTCCTTTATTTGCTCATTTTTGAAGTTCATTTCATTACTTTTATCTTTTTTTCCCCTGAGGCAATTGTTGTTAAGTGACTTGCCCAGGGTCATACAGCTAGGGAATGTTAAGTGTCTGAGACCAGATTTGAACTCAGGTCCTCCTGACTTCAGGGTTGGTGCTTTATCCACTGTGCCATCTAGCTGCCCATTACTTTTATCTTTATGTTAAAACTGGGCTTTGGCCCAATGTTAGTGGAACCACTTTCCTAACAAATTTTTCAAGCTGTTATTTTTACAGCTGGTTCTAGGAAGTCCATAAGTGTTCATTGCTTCTAGGGTGCTATGATTACAAAAAGAAATGTACTCATTTTCTCCCAGTCTGGACTCTCTGGTCTTTACCCAGAAAGGTACTCTGTGCTCCCTTGAAGCCACAAGCACAAGTGCTTCTCTTTGCCCAGTAATTGGGACTGGGGCCCTTGTTTGCCAAGTATTGAAAATTGCTAGTTTGCAATAGTATTCTTTTTTTGTCCTGCAAAAAGCCATATGTAGGCCATGCAACCAGGTCTTGCACCCAATGACAGAAAAGGGTTCTCTGTAATATCTTTCTTATCAGTAGTTCAGCCACCTTACTGTTTCTGGGCTGAGAATAGTGGAATTTGTTGCTGTTGTTCTAAAGGCTACTTCCCAGGCTTATTGCTGGCTTTTCAACTGCATGTGTTATATTCTAATAATTTCCCAGGCATCTTCTATTGACATTCTCAATTATTTTGTACTGGAAAAATATCTCACCTACAACTTTTATTGGCTCTGCCACTCCAGAATTCAATTTGAGGCATTATTTTAAAAATTTTGAAAGGCAACATTGGGAAAGTGAGTTGTTGCCTGAACTCTGCCAATTTTATTCCTCAGTCTATGATGGTGAAGGTTTTCATCCAGATTCTTGAAATTTGGGGAGCACTAAGGACACCCTAAAGCTATCTGGTGATTGTCCTCTTCATAATATAACCATTCATCCCTCCTATGTATATCTATAGCATAAGTCTTGGAGAGCATAATATATTTCATGCTACATCTCATGCATGTTTTGTTGGTGATATGCTACACTGTACTATCACACTAATGATTTAAAAATGTATTTAGGGCTTGTTTTCTTCAATATCCGACAGTTATACAATATTACCATTTGGGATTTAAAATTTTAAATAAAAATGATTTAGTTCATGGATTTAGTCAAAACAGATATTTAAAATTTGAAGGATGTTATCTACAGAAATCATCTTTTTTATCCCCTTTAAATATTTGTGTGGAAATCTCTAAACCAAACAGATCAAAAAGTATAATAAAATGAACAGAAGCCATTTTATAAGACATCAGTTAAGGACATGGAAAGTGTTTAACAGGAAATGAGTTTGTTGCTATACACATTTGATAAATATTATGATAGAAAATAAATATTTTGGATACCATAAAATATGGACAGAGAAGTTTAAAATGCAAAAAGAAAAGAATATAATTATTCTGAATTATAAATAAGCAACATTTAAGGAAAGAACATGGTTTGGGCATAAACTCATTTAGAATTTTTTGAAGAATTTTAAAAATAATTTTAAATTTTTTAATGGAATGAAAATGTTTGATGAAAAAAATTGAAGAAGAAATGAGAGTTATAAAAGAAAGAATTGTAAATGAAATTAACAGTTACACACATAGAGGATATAATTTTATTCAAGCAACAAATTTCTTGAAAATGTGAATAGATCAAATAGAAATCAGTGACTTCATGTAATAAGAAATCTTAAAATAAGTCAAAAGGATGAAAATATGGACTAAGACATGACACCCTATAACAAAATAACAACAATGAACAAACAGCCATGTCATAGAAAGAGATTGAGAAGAAAAGATTAAGAATCATTGGATTATCAGAATGCCTTCAGCAAAAATAGCAGCAACTGTAACAAAATCTAATATCATAAATCTAGATATCATATTTTGATAAATATTAAAAATCAAACTTCCCAGATTTCTTAGAATCAGAATGCAAAGTGGAAATAAAAAAAAAATTTCTAGTCATCTTCTGAAAAAAAAAAAACTCCAAAATGAAATCTTCCAAGAATATTATTGCCAAAATCTACATCTAGATCAAAAGAAAAATAATCCAAATAACCAGGAAGAAAAAAATCAAATACCAGGAAACCACAACTAGCATCACACATGACTAAGTAGCCATTATAACAAATCAGAAAGAACTTGAAATATTATATTACAGAAGGCAAAAAAAAATTGGCTAATGGCCGAAAAACATTATACTCAGCAAAGCTTAGGATAAGATTATAAAAAGAAATAAATCTACCTATTATGAAATAGAAGGTTTCCAAGTTTTCATGATGAAATGACAAGCATCCCAGAGAAAAGAAAGAGACAGGGAAATACTGATTTTGAACCAGTGGAGGAAGAAAGAAAGAAGTGAGGATGAGACATAGTAATGATAAGAAAATCTATGGATTATTTTTACTTATTTTAAAAAAGTCTCCTGAAGAGAGATTCTGTTTCTTCCATTCTGTTGTCATGTCATTTTTAAAGTTCAGTTGGAACAAATAAGAAGTGTGAAAATAGGATCTGGGAAGCAAGAATCATTTGTTGCTCCAGACAGCTTTAAAGGAGTGAGACTTGGGAAGTCTAAAATTAATAAAACCAAGTTTCTAATTAAAGACTTCCTTAGCTGGAATAAAGAAACAAACATGAATGGTGAGCTTTTCTCTTGACAACATTTCTTATGTTATTCAGAGTAAACAAGGCTAAAGAAATTTCTGACTTCCATGGAAGAGAATTAGTATAAGATTACCTGTAGTTGAAAGAAGGACATAAAGTTGCTTAAGCTAAACAGCAATTGGCAACACTATGATTGGGAATCAGCAGGACATAATGGAGGTATGTGGATAGAAGATTAATCCAGTAATCAGAGACACAGAGGTTCAAGCCAAGCTTGTCTGACCCATAATGGCTATGTAATCAAGGACAGGTTGATTAACCTTTTATTATCTATAGATAAGATTGTAAGCTACAGAACAGTTGAGTATTTGCAGATTTTTTGGGGGGAGAAGGGTAGAGGAAATATAGATAACAATGCAAATAAACCAAATATTAGCCACATTTCTAAAAATAACAATAAATAAAATAACATAATCATAGGATCTAAAATTATGAAAAAAAAATCCTTGAAAGTTTCTAGAGGTGGCCATCTAGACCTTATGTAATATTTTAAGCTTTTCTTTATATGTGTGTATACACACTTATCTTGTTTATGTGTGTATGTATATATATACACACACACACTTATCTAAGCAAATCTATGCATGTATGTATATATATAGTCTTATACTGCATCTTTCTCCCAATCTATTTTTATACATTGACACTACTTCTGCTCTCTGGAGAGTTGCAGAATATGTCTAATCTTCTTCCATATTTTTTCTAATGTGTAAATAGTTTTTTTTTTCTTTGACATTTGCTTGAACTGAGAGCCATGAGGCAATTTTGAGAATTTTCCTGATCTGACTTTTTCATCTGCAGATTTGTATAGCTTGTCAATATTTCTTTTTAACATAGTACCTCATATTGAATCATAATAACCTGGATGCTATCTGACTAGCAAAAAGAATGCATGATCCCTTATCTGCATAAATTTGGATTTTGCATTTCTATTAATGAAGCTAAATATAAAATGAATAGAAGACTGATAGATTATTGGTCCTAAAAATGAGAAAATCTGTTGGAATATCAACCCAGATAGCATCTTGGGACCTTGTATAGCCCATGTAAACTTCCTGAGCTTTCTTTTTTCATCTGTAAAATGGGATTGATAATGTGTTCCACTTCCATCTGAGAGTTATAATGAGAAGCAAATTCAATAATATATGTCTAATTCTTCCATCTGAAGCATTTACCCAAATAGGAAATTGCATTTAATGGTCAATTTTCCAGAGAACAGTATGATCTTTTCTTCTCTAAAAGTTGGGGTTTTCTATTACTGTTGTTGATTCTTACTAATAGAATTTCTATAAATTATTTGCCTCTAGTCTCAATTAATTAGTTGGGGGGGGGAAGCATTTACTGGGAAGGTATAAGAAAAACTATTTATAAAACTATTTCTCCTAAATTAAGGGAATTCTCTAGAGCTTTCAAATCAGAAAATGCTTCATTTATTCCACATAATAAAAACCCTATACATTGATACAAAACAGGAAATAAAAGAAAACAATGAGTTTAGAGAATAACAAAATGCATCATGGGAAGAAGGCTGAGTGCTTCTAAAATAATCAAATACTTTAACAGTGGAAATTTCAAGTTTTAAAAATGTACACAAAGCCTACATTTTGTACTATTATAAATGAATATTCTATATATGTCCTCTATGAAAACTAAAAGATCTTCAAGACCACAAAGACAATTCTTTCTCTCTTGTGCTGATGATGTATGCAATGTTAATGATCCTTCTTATTAGCTGCTTTTCTTCAATGCATAAATCTGGATTGGCCTGGCTTTATTAAGTATGAAGTAATTTGTTCCACGCTGTTGATTGAGATACTTCTGAGGGTGTTACTGTAAGTATCTAAAAGGAAACCTGGCTTGAATACAATTATTCTGTTATTATTTTATGGGTTATTTATAAAGAATGGTGTGTTTTTCCAACTCATAGAAAGTAATATGCAGAAAGAACATTGTATGTGCAAACTACAATGAAGATAGAATAGCTTATTAGCATAAAAGTCCAAGCATTCTTTTTAACCATATCTTCAGTTATATTGTAGTTGCAAAGAGACAGCTTTTTCAAAATATTTGATTTTACATTAAGACATGTAGATCACCTTCCAATAGTTAAGGCCATATTTTTCCATTTATGCTAGTTACATTTCTGAACCGAGAGGTATAAATGAGTAGATTTACAATGAAAGGCAGATATATTTCATTATTTGAAAAAGACAGATCTTGTGGATACTAATAAAAAGTCAGGCATTTGCATATACTTTTGGTATGAAAGGTAATTTTCATATGGGTATATAAACTTACATATGAGAAAGGATAGAGATTGGACTTATGATTTCACGTTACAGAGAATTCTAGGATGAAGAATTCCTGCAATGGTTCTCACCCACAATGAGATGTTTCAAACCAGTTCCAGTTGTTCAGTGATGAAGAAAGCTACATACACGCAGGCAGAGGCCTGTGGGATTTGAGTGTGGACCACAACATAGCATTTTCGCACTTTCTGTTGATGTTTGCTTGCATTTTGTTTTCCTTCTCAGTTTTTTTTCTTGTAGACCTGATTTTTCTTGTACAGCAAGATAACTGTATAGATATGTATATATACATATATATATATATTTGATTTGTTATATATTTTAGCATAATTAACATGTATTAGACTACTTGCCATCTAGGGAAGGAGGTGGGGATAAGGAGAGAAAAATTTGGAACAAGAAGGCTTTGCAAGGGTCAATGTTGAAAAATTATACATTCATTGCAAATAAAAAGCTTTAATTAAAAACAAGAAATCCAATGGGAAAAAAAGTGTTCATGCAAGTCATATCTCCTCAGAGAATTAACTTTTGAGCATTGAGTTATCAAAAGATAGAGGTAGGACTTAATCTTCCGGATTTGAAAAGCAGCTCTCTAACCACATTACTATGTTGCCCCATAGATTGGAAAACTACTATATTGTGATGCAGTACCCTAGTTCTAAAGTTTTAGGGAATGCAGAGATGGTTTGGGGTTGAGCCCAACACTGGGCAGTTCTTAATTTTAGGTACTATATATTGTTAAATTTATCGTGTGTAGATTGTTAAAAGAATAAACAAAAGAATCAGGGAAAAGATAGCCAATAAGGATATGCATCAAATATAAAGCAATATATTTAGTTGATTGATCTTCCTTTGCCTCTATGTTGCTCATGATAGTTCACCATTTAACCATCCCAGCATCAGAAAATGCTTGATGTCCCCGTTTTCTCCCTGCCAAGAAAGTGATACAAATAGTACTTTTCTTTAGTTCTTCTGGACAATCAATTTTTGAAAAAGGGCTTAATACCTTTTTAAGAAAAAAAAATCACTAACCTTACAAGTGTATATGTGGTGGAAGGGTGATTATTTTATTACTTATACCATATAGGTGGATTTTTTTCTTGCCTCATATTTTACAATGAGGAAATTGAAACTCAGGAAAATTAATTGACATGCCCAAGGTAAGGCACAAAGTTAAAATCGTTGGCAGTATTTGAACCCGCACTCTCTGAATAAAGATTAAGTGATTTCTTCATATATATATATATATATTCTCAAACTCTGATGTGTGTATGTGTACATATATGTGTATATGTGGCATAAATGTATGTGTTCTTTTTTCCCCAAGAAAAACTTTTCTGATAAACATCACTATGAATATTTTACTTCTTGTCATTCCATCCCAGGTATTATGATTATGAATATATATGTGTGTTTATATTTATATTTTAATGTTTTATTCATTTATATGTACGTATGACTTTCTAAAATGGGCCTAGGAAAATTGAAGAATCACTAGGTAGTTTTTATTTTTATCATAAATGTGCTACATGATCATCAAGAACTTGGTGGGGGGGAAAAGAAAAGGAAAGATGAAAAAATTACATTCAAAAGCATGTTTTATATTTTCATTTTCCGAATGTTTCAGCTTGTATAGTATTTATCAAATTACTTTCCTAATTCACTCATATGACAATGTGTTCCCTTATTTAATACAGGTTCATTTGATTTTCTTTCTTAAATGGAATAAACTGTGCACATCAGTGTAGCATGAAATCCCAGTAGAAAAACATCTCAATCAGACAACAAAATGAAGATGAAAGTTTCCTTTTCCCAAGGAGAAGGATCCCTTGCTTCCCTCCAACACTGTAATTGAGTGAATAGGCAGTTTTTCTTTTAAAGTCAATCTGCTGTCTATTGTTGTGTCACTTTTTTCTTGCTTATATCCCAACTTTCTTCATTTTGCACATACTTGATGAATTACCTAAATGTGAAAATTTTGAAACACATGGAAATCACAACTGGGTATTAAATGTTTGTGGAATAAAAGGGATTTATTCATAGAGTGAGTTCTAGGGAAAAAGTCACTTCAATGGAAAGCCTAGAATAAAGCATTTCAAATCAGGAAAAAACCTAGAAACACTTTTGCCTGCATTGTTACTCAGTTTCCTCACTTGTAAAATGAAGGGATATGATTAGATTCCTTAGATCCCAAAACTGTTTTATCAAGAAATTTACACATTTGGTGAATAAAATAAAAGGCTTAGTTAGGAAAGTGCACTATCAATCAGGCAAATGACTTTTTAGCTAACGAGATATTGTTTTCCTAAGTTTTCAAAAGATACTGCTCTGTAAATTCACTTCCTCTGTAATGCCTTTCTGTTCATATCATTTGACGACTTAATCTTTCAGTAGTCTGGATCATTCAATGAACTCAACCTGCAAAGGTCCTTACAACAAACCAAAAAAATAATTTAAAAAGCAGGTATGGGAAAATTTTCTAATGATGAAAAACTTTCTATTTTACATTTTTGAAATTCCTTCTACTCTAACAGCTACAGAAATTTATACATATATATATATGCATATATATATATATATATATCAAGGAACTTTTTTATAACCTAAGCCATTTTCTTAAGAGAAAAAGTTTGCCTTTTTGTTGGCTATTACTTTTACTTAAATTTTATATAGATTTCAAGGGGAAATTATTTTTCTTTTGCATATCATCAAAAAGGGTGGCTATCATTCAGGAAACTGATTAAACTGTTAAAAGGAGATAAAGGACCCTAACTTTAATGTGTGTTCCTCCACAGAATCTCACTGGGCTCATCAATTCTGACAGTTTTACTAGGCTCCATTACCATTAGTTAAATTAGCCATAACTTTTTACCGTTATTGGCTAATTGCTTTGTGAGTCTGAGGTAACTCTAGAGTGTACTAAAACTTCATATTAATACAATAAGCTTTTACTTCACAGTATGATATCACACTATTTAAATTCTGATTGATGGAAGAGCTTTTGAAATTCCCAGATCAAGAGAATTCCATTGCTTCTTTAAATTCAAAAGACTTGTGAAAGGAAGAAGATCTCACTGTCAGATTGGCATAGATTAGATATAGAGAAATCACAAAAATATGAGTGAAGGTTTGAAAATTTTATAAATGTGATTATATAATCATACATATAATATATGCATGTATATATATATATGTGGCAGCTATGCTAAAATGGATGAGTGAAGTTTACTCTGCATATTGACATTATCTATTGTCATGATTTTTTTTCAAAAAGATATTATACTCTGAAGTATAATGTTATCTATTTTTGCTTCCTCAATTTATATTTATTTTTAATCATTTTTAATTATTAAAGCTTTTTATTTACCAAACACATGCATGTATAATTTTTCAAGATTAACTCTTGCCAAGTTTTCTGTTTCAAATTATCCCCACCTTCCCCTTACCCCCTCCCCTAGATGGCAGGTAGTCTAATACATGTTAAATATGTTAAAAAATATGTTAAATCCAATATATGTATCTATATTTATACAATTATCTTGCTGCAGAAGAAAAATCAGATGAAGAAGGGAAAAAGAAAACAAAATGCGAGCAAACAACAACAGAAAGATTGAAAATGTTATGTTGTGGTGCAGCACTCAGATCCCACAGGCCTCTCTCTGGTTATATATGGTTTTCTTTTTCACTGAACAATTGGAACTGGTTTGAATCATCTCACTATTGAAGAGAACCATTTCCATCAGAACTGATCATCATATAGTCTTGTTTTTGCCATGTATAATGATCTCCTAATATCCCAAAACATTCATATACCACAATTTATTCAGCCATCTTTCAATTGATAGACATCCATTCAGTTTCCAGTTTCTTGCCACTACAAAAAGGGATGCCCAAACATTTTGAACATGTGGGTCCCTTTCCCTCCTTTAATGTTCTTTTGGATATTAGCCCAGTAGAAACACTGCTGGGTCAAAAGGTATGCACAGTTTGATAACTTTTTGAGCATAGCTACAAATTGCTCTCCAGAATGGTTGGATCTGTTCCAGCAACAATGTGTCAGTGTCCCAGTTTTCCCACTTTCCTTCCAACATTTGTCATTATCTTTTCCTGTCATCTTCGCCAATCTGAGAGGTGTGTGGTGGTATCTCAGAGTTGTTTTAATTTGCATTTCTCTGATCAATAGTGAGTTGGAGCACCTTTTCATATGATTAGAAATATCTTTAATTTCATCATCTGAGAATTGTCTATTCATATCCTTTGACCATTTCTCGATTGGAGAGTGGCTTAAATTCTTATATATTTGAGTCAGTTCTCTGTATCTATTAGAAATGAGGCCATTATCAGAACCTTTGAATATGAAAATGTTTTCCCAATTTATTGCTTCCTTTCTAATCTTGTTTGCATTAGTTTTGCTTGTACAAAAAATTTAACTTAATATAATCAAAATTATTTTGTGATAAATAATGATCTCTAGTTTGTCTTTGGTCATACTTCCTCCTCCACAGATCTGAGAGGTAAAGTTTCCTATGTTGTTCTAATTTGTTTACAATATCATTGTTTATGTCCAAATCATGAAACCATT
The DNA here is from genome assembly GCA_023553655.1 of Myrmecobius fasciatus. Taxonomy (NCBI): domain Eukaryota; kingdom Metazoa; phylum Chordata; class Mammalia; order Dasyuromorphia; family Myrmecobiidae; genus Myrmecobius; species Myrmecobius fasciatus. The sequence goes on from JAJPUD010026431.1 coordinate 12,921, forward strand.
TCGACCTTATCTTGGTATATGATGTAATGTGTGGTTCAATGATTAGTTTCTTCCATACTAATTTCCAATTTTCCCAGCAGTTTTTTTTTCAAATAGTGATTCCTTATTCCAAAAGCTGGGGTCTTTTGGGCTTGTCAAACACTAGATTGCTATAGTCATTGACTATTTTGTACTGTGAACATAACCTATTCCAATGTTCAACTGCTCTATTTCTTAGCCAGTACCAAAAGTTTTTAATGAACACTACTTTATAATGTAGTTTTAGATTTAGTACAGTTAGGTCACCTTCATTTGCTTTTTTTTTCATTAATTCCTTTGAAATTCTTGACCTTTTGTTCTTATAAATTTTGTTATTTTTTCTAAGTCATTAATATAGTTTCTTGGGAGTTTGATTGGTATAGCACTCAATGAATAGATTAGTTTAGGAAGTATTGCCATCTTTATTATATTCACTCAACCTATCCAAGAGCACTTCATGTGTTTCCAATTGTTCAGATCTGATTTTATTGGTGTAGAAAGTGTTTTGTCATTTTGCTCATTTAGCTCCTGACATTCTTTTGGCAGAGAGATTCCCACATATTTTATACTATCAACAGTTATTTTAAACGGAATTTCTCTTTGTTTATCTCACTATTGGATTTTGTTAGTGATATATATAAAAATTCTGATTATTTATGTAGATTTATTTTGTATCCCACAACTTTGCTAACGTTATGGGTTATTTCTAAGTTTTTTAGTCGATTCTCTAGGATTCTCTAAGTATGGAATCATATCATCTGCAAAGAGTAATAATTTCATTTCCTCATGACCTAATCTAATTCCTTTAATCTCTTTTTTCTTCTCTTATTGCTAAAGCTTGCATTTCTAATACAATATTGAATAATAATGGTGATAGTGGGCAACCTTGTTTCACCCCTAATGAAATTGGGAATGGGTCTAGTTTATCCTTATTACATATGATGTTTGCTAATGATTTTAAACAGATTCTGACTATTTTAAGGAAAAATACATTTATTCCTATACTTTCGAGTGTTTTTAATAAGAATGAGTGTTGGGTAGTTTCAAATGCTTTTTCTGCATCTATTGAGATAATCATATGATTTTTGATTATTTGGTTATTGATAGAGTCAATCATCCTAATAGTTTTCCTAATATTGAACCATCCCTGCATTCCTAGTATAAATCTTACTTGGTCATGATTTATTACCCTGGGGATGATTTTCTTTTCTTTTCTTTTTTTAAAGCTTTTTATTTGTATAACATATGTATGGATAGTTCCTCAGCATTGATATTTACAAAGCTTTCCATTACAAATTCACCCCCAGTCCCCTCCTCTCCCCTAGATGACAGGAAGTCCACTACATGTTAATAATATTAAAATACTTGACAAGTTGTGCAGGAAAAATCCTATCTACAAGATTAAAAAAAAAGAAAATCAGAGAAAAGAAACACAATGCAAACAAACATCAATAGAGAGCATGAAAATGTTATGTTGTGGTCCACATTTCATATCCCTCTCTCTGGCTGTAGATGGCCTTCTTAACTGAAAAATTGGAACTGCTTTGAAGCATTTCATTGTTAAGGAGAGCCATGTACATCAAAATTGATCATCATATAGTTCTATTGTTGCCGTGTATATTGATCTCCTGGTTCTACTCATTTCAATCAGCATCATTCCATGCAAGTATCTCCAGGACTCTCTGAAATCATCCTGCTGGTCGTTTCTTACAGAACGATAATATTCCATGACATTCATATACCATGGTTTGTCAGCCATTCTCCAACTGATAGGCATCCATTCACCTTCCATTTTCTTGCCACTACAAAAGGGTAACCACAAACATTTTTGCACATGTGGGTCCCTTTCCTTCCTTTAAGATCTCTGGGATATAAGCCCAATAAAAACACTGCTGAGTCAAAGGGTATGCACAGTTTGATAACTTTTTGAGCATAGTTGCAAATTGCTCTCCAGAATAGTTGGAACCGTTCGCAGTTCCACCAACAATGTATCAGTGTCCCAGGTTTCCCACATCCCCTAGAACATTCTTCATTATCTTTTCCTGTCATTTTAGCCAATCTAACAGGTGTGTAGTGATACCTCAAAGTTGTCTTAATTTGCATTTCTCTGATCAATAGTGATTTGGAGCATCTTTTCATATGACTAGAAATGCTTTTAATTTCATCATCTGAAAATTGTTCATATCCCTTGACCATTTATTGATTGGAGAATGGTTTGAATTCTTATAAATATGAGGCAATTCTCTATATATTTTAGAAATGAGGCCTTTATCAGAACCTTTTTTATTAAAGCTTTTTATTTGTATAACTTATGAATGGGTAGTTCCTCAATATTGATCTTTACAAAGCTTTCCATTCCAAATTTGACCCCCAGTCCCCACCCCTCCCCTACATGGCAGGAAATCCACTACATGTTAATTATGACAAAATACTTGACAAGTTGTTGTGCACGAAAAATCCTATCTACAAAAAAAATTAATCAGAAAAGAAAACACACTGTAAGCAAACATCAATAAAGAGCATGAAATTGTTATGTTGTAGTCCGCATTTCATATCCCTCTTTCTGGGTATATATGGCTTTCTTTGCTGAACAATTGTAACTGGTTTGAGACATTTCTTTGTTGCAGAGACAGGACCATCAGAGTTGATCATCATGTAATATTGTTGTTGCCGTGTATAATGATCTCCTGGTTCTGCTCATTTCACTCAGCATCAGTTCATGCCAGTCTCTCCAGGCCTCTCTGAAATCATCCTGCTGGTCATTTCTTACAGAACAATATTATTCCATAACATTCATATACCATAATTTATTCAGCCACTCTCCAATTGATGGGCACCCTTCAGAAATGAGGCCTTTATCAGAACAATTAAATGTAAAGATGATTTCCCAATTTGATGCTTCCCTCCTTATCTTGTCTGCATTTGTTTTATTAATACAGAAACTTTTTAACTTAATATAATCAATGTTATCCATCTGGTGTTCAATTAGGAGTTCCAGATCTTCTTTGGACATAAATTTATTCCATCTCCATAGGTCTGAGAAGTAAACTATACTACGTTCCCCTGACTTGCTTACAAAATCACTCTTTATATCTAGATCTTGAACCCATTTAGATTTTATCTTGGTATGTGTTATTAGGTATGGGTCAAGCCCTAATTTCTTCCATGCTAGTTTCCAATTTTCCCAGCAATTTTTGCTGAATAGTGAGTACTTATCCCATAAGGTGGGGTCTTTGGGCTTATCAAACACTAAATTGTTAAAGTTATTGCCTAGATTGTCCTGATAACCTATCCTGTGCCACTGATCAACTCCTCTATTTCTTAGCCAGTACCAAATGGTTTTGATGACCTCTGCTTTCTAATATAGTTTTAGATCTGGTACAGCAAGGCCACCTTCATCTGTCTTTTTTTTTTCATTAATCCCCTTGAAATCCTTGACCTTTTGTTCTTGCAAATGAACTTTGCTACTATTTTTTCTAGATCTGTAAAATAATTTCTTGGGAGTTTGATTGGTATGGCACTAAATTAGTAGATTAGTTTGGGTAGTATTGTAATTTTTATTATGTTCGCTCTG
>JAJPUD010026432.1:0-16511 GCA_023553655.1 Myrmecobius fasciatus
TGTTTTGTAAATAAAAAGCTTTATTAAAAAAAAGAAATGATCATATTTAAACTGAGCATCTTTACTTTGCTTCCATGAATGCATTATAAAATCAAATTAATCATATTCCAACGTTGCTATGTCAAGTTATTTGGTCCTACTGTGTTTGAAATCTACTAAGTCTTTCTTCCTTGCTCCACAACATCTGATATCTAGTCATACTTCCTCCATTCAATACTTGCCCAATTGATTTTTTGAAAGCATCTTTTAAAAATATGGCCTATTTTTCGAACCTATCAAGATGATATGATATTATGTTTCTTTTTTCTATTATATTTCTTTGTCTTTTGTCTTTTTGTCTTTAGTATTCTTTTTGTCAGCTATTCAATCAATTTCAAATTTAATTAACTCTTCTAATATCTAGCCCATAGTTTCATTTGCTAAAAGTAGCTATCATTTGGCTATGTTTATATAATTATCTTTAATCTTTGATTCTTATTTTAATTTGCAAATCAAAACATTCAGTAAATATACACATATTTGCTTTTTGGTGTAATCTCTTACCCCTCCTTTTCTTTTTTTCTATATATATTTTTAAAAGAAATGAAAAATCAGCAAGCAGATAAAACACAGAAAACAAGGAAATGTATAAATCTGGGCCTCCCTACAAGGAGACTCCCAAGGAGATTTCCTAGAGTATAATTGGGAGCTTATTCAACTAAGCTATGAAAGGAGACCCTGTCAAACCAGTGTAGTGCACAAAAATCACTATGTATTTGTTGAATATTTGAAAAAAAATGAAACATTTTTCTCCTGTGAATCTGTTTTCTGTACAAAGTTAAAGATATCAGTTCTTAATTTAAACTTGCTCTAAATTTTTTTTCTGATCCTTCTTCTGTGGCTGGTTGCCCACAATTATTGGAGTCAGGCCTTGACATTGACAACCATCTCATTGTTCCATGACAATCTCTAGATGGGTTTATAAGAATACCAAGGTTAGAACGGGATGTCAAGGTTCAGCCATTACCTCAGTTGCCCTCTGTGTTTGATTCATATCCTTTGCATTTAAATCCAGACAGGGAAGATAGTTGGAGACTTTGGATATCTTGGTTCTGTCTTCTTTCAGCATATTGAAACAAGATAATTAGTGGGGTCAGACGTTACACATCTCATAGCAATAAAATCTCATAGCACTACAACAGTATGACTTCTCTAAGTCTACTTTGAAATTATATAAAGGAGCCTTACTGTTTCACAATTTGCAGGGAAAAATAGCCTTTTTGGATTATAATCTATCAATTGTTTTATGCCTAAAATAATTGTCTGCTGGTTTTAAGCAAACCTGTTTATTTCTTCTACTCTCCCACAATTCTCTTAAGTTATTTTTTTTTGTTGACTAGTCAGAGATTTTAAAAAGGAGACTTAATCATAGCTCAATTGAAGCCAAAGTAGGATTATTGAAAATAGAACATAGCAAACTCCTCCCTCCCCACCCCCATTCTGAAACAAATAAGATGATATTTTTACTCTCTCTCCTGACCAATGTAAATTTTCACCAATTTCAGGGGAAGCCAGTTGTTGCAGTAGATAGATCACCAGTCCAGAAGTCTGGAGGACCTGAATTCAAATCTGATTTTAGACACTTACCACTTATTAGCTGTGTGACCATGGGCAAATCACTTAACCCCAATTGCCTCTCAAAAACAAACAAGAAATGTGTACAGATTTTTTGGCAAGGAAAAAGAAGAAACTCATGACAGAATGAAATGTTCTAAAAAGAAGATAAATTAACTTCTCTTCTAACTTGCCCAAACTATTGATTATGAACTTCCAAACAATTGGAACTGCCTTTGGGTGGTACATTTTGGGTCTGTGGCCTCAAATACATAGACTCAACTACTAATTTTTCTAAAATAATTATCGATAGGATTTTGCCTTGCAAAAAATAAAAGTAAAATAAAATAAAACCTCTCTTTTAGTGGATTTGTAAAATTAACTGCTGTATAACTAGGATCAAGAGATTTAGTGCTGGAAGGGATTTAGCTATCATTGACTTAAATTAAACTAAAATAGTCTGACTAGTGCTAAAACTTTGATTGATGACTACTTTGGAATTTAGGAATGCTACACTATACACACATGAAACTTAAGTAAGTCTCCCAAGTGGATTGCAATTAACTGAGTGAAAGAAAGCCTGGTTCTTATTTTCTTACTTAGTTCTATTTTATTTTTTGTATCCCCTGTTTGATGACTAATAGGGATTGGAGCAGAGCTTTGGACAGACTACTAGATTCTAAAATCTCTAAGATTAACTTTTGCTATACCTACAGCATTCAACTAAAGGAATAAAGAATATTGAGTTGCACTGTGTTGTTGTTTGCACTTTGTTCTTGAAGAGGACCAATGACACCAGCAGGATGATGTCTTGACTTACAGGTAAATTGGATTTTCATGAGACATGATTACATGGAATAACTAGCCTCAATCTCTTCTCCAAGTCATCCAGTGGCAAGACATAGATCAAAATGACTCGTGATGGCCTTGAATGAAAAACTTGGTCTTTTTAAACCAAGGTTTTTCCCAGGAATCAATTTGTCTGAGGCAATGTACATTCAGCTGTTAAAAGTTACGTAAGAATTAAGGCAAAATATGTCCTAGAAACTCTCAGAATTTCTGGGCAAAACAGAAACAACTGCATTCTGCAGAAACACTCATTCTGAGTCATCAAAATCCAAACAATAAGCAAGCGAGGTGGGGATAGGACCTATTATTGATAACGATAATTACAAAAGACAGCAATTTATGTGAAGTGTCTATTTAGCTTAGAAGTTTGTCTCCAAAGACACCAAATGGACCAATACCCCTCTCTCCATAATGTTTGTCTGTTTGAGTTGCCTTATTTCCAGAAAGACTGGACCTGTAACATGAAAGAGTGAAGGATGTATCACCCCCTCCATCTAGGTGACATAATTTGTGGTGTGTACTGGAAGCTGGACTCCCTCTGTGTCCTTGGGAGTCAAGACAGGTGCCAATCTGTCTGTACCAGACTGACAAACTGTTTGTTTGTAAGGGACACTTACAGAGAAACAGACCGTGATGTATCTTCATAGTTGTTTTGTGATATTTAAATATGTCCGGATTCGCTCCTATAAATGACGCTCTCAGACTTAAATGAGAATGAAAGTAAAATTTTAATTATAAAATGCACGGTATAGACAGTTTAGATTTACACAAACAACAAGACAAGACAATAATAACTAAAATTAAACCAATAATAACTGAGATAGATAGAGGAAGAGAATACATCACCAATTCAAGGGAACCTCAAAACTCAGGTGGCTGGGAGCCCCGTTTCAGCCTCAGCAGCTTGAATTGGGAAAAGATTTTCCCGGGCGAAGCGTCCTTCCCACGGGTGAGGGCCAAAGAGGTTGCTAGAAATGGTGGGTTTTATTTCCTTTTTAGACAAAGAAGGCTTCTTACTATCATATCTTTGTTTGGTCTGTTCCAGACCCCATAGCCTTGACATATTTGCGTATGTTCAGGGTGGGAGCCACCCTCCTCTGAGCATAAGCAATTCCAGGAATGGCGAGTTCCTGGCTCCTCCTGTCAAGGGCATGTAGGGTTCATAGAACGGTCAAATAAGTCTCAGGCCTGCTTTATTTGAGTGAACTCATTTTTTTTTAAATAAGATTTTTCCAATTCTTATTCAATAGTCTAGAAATTCCCAAGGGAAAAGAATGCTGCTTTTGCCATCTTAATTTTCACAATTCTCCTCCCCCTGCCACTCCCATTTAGATTGATATTTCTCTCTCCTTTTTTTTCCTTGGTAAAGTTTCATAAATATGCCAATTTCTGTTTGGATTGTGAATTCTTTGTATTTGCTTAGGGTTCCACATCATGTTCATTTCTCTTGTAATTAACCTAGTTTTTCACATTCGTTTTATGATGCTGTTATTGCCTTTTGATAATATGGACCTGGTCAGGTTCTAGAGACCAGTAGTTCAGAACAATTTTCCTAATCTCTATGTTGCCAAAAGTATTAAAGTATTACTAGGAGTTTGAAAGGACAATGCATGTGTATAGGGCTTTCCAGCTATAAGGAATGATCAAACTCATGGAAGACAGAAATTTTAAGGGTATGTTCTTGGAGACAGAGGTAGCCAAATTTGCTGGAGTGTGGAGTATGAGCTAAGTGGGTATTAGGAGATCAATCTGAAAAGATCAGGTATATCCCAAATATGGAGTCCTCAGATGCCAAGCAAAGAAGTAGATTATTCATGAGGTAATAGGGAAACACTAACAATTTTTGAGCTAACAGACAAGAACTATGAATGTTATGAGTAGATAGCACCACAGGCAGAAATAGTGAAGCATGAATGAATGAATGGAAAAATACATTTATTTAATACTTACTGTATGCCAAGACAATGTAAATATAAGATTTGTACAATATAATTAGAAATGCAAATTGGTTTCTACATGCTCATATTCTATGTTTGTATGATTTAGCTGCAAGTCAGAAAAAAAGGACTCTAACCTAACTTATAGTCAAGGCATATTATCATTTGTATTCTTTGGTAGCATTGCCATTATCAAACCATATTTATTTCTGCTGTGGGACCATTTCACAACTCTAAGCACTTAGGTAATAAAGACTTTCTTTAGCAAAACTAAGAAAACATTGTACACAATAACAACAAGATTATGTGATGATCAACTGTGATGGAATTGACTCTTTTCAACACTGAGGTTATTCAAGGCAATTGCAATAGATTTGTGATGCAAAGTGCCATCCATATCCAGAGAGAAATCTATGAAGACTGAATGCAGCTCAAAGCATAGTTGTCCTTTTTTGGGTTTTTTTTTTCCTTTTTCATGTTTTTCCCTTATAATCTGTTTTTTTTTACTCAGCATGACAAATATAGAAATATGTTTAGAAGAATTGCACACATTTAACTTATATCAGATTGTTTGCTATCTTGGGGATGGGAAAGGGTGAAGAGAGGGAGAAAAATCTGGAAACCAATGTTATGTGAGGGTGGATGTTGAAAATTATCCTTGCAAGTATTTGGAAAAATAAAACATTTTAGAAAATGAATGTGGCAGGTGGGAGGGAGAATTCATACTCCTATCAAAGATTCAGAGACCCACAGTATTCAACCTTTTATATTACTTTAGACAAAATTTAGTATGATTTTAGTGGGAATGTGCTCCCCATCTAAAAAGCTGAAAGCATTTTCTAAATTAATTTATTAAGAAGGAATGAATATTAAACAGAGGTGGGATAAGGAAATAAAGTTTTCCTCAGCAGTACCATTTCAGCAAGAGGATGAGAATGGGCGATAGCAATTGATACAAAAGATTGTATCAAATCTAACCATATTTTATCAGATCACAAATTCTTTGATGACATCTTTTACTCCTATTTTTCTTCAAAGTTCCTTATTGATGATATGTTGTATAATATGTATTTTGTGCATTATATAGTCATAACTACAAAAAGAGAAGATCTTTCTTTTGGGAATCTTAAGTACTCGTAGCTGCTGTAAAGGTAAGATTTTTAGCATCTGCAGAAGCTGTATTTCTAGAAGCTTCATGTCATGAATAATGATGGCACAGAGGGCTGAGTGGGTGGAGCATTGATAACAGTGTTACTGGTGCTGGTGTTCCTAGGGTTCTCTTGTTTACATATTCTATGATAGCTATTGGTTGGCAATTGGCTTAAATAGTGGAGGAGGTGAAAGATCTTTTTTATATAGAAGGAAGAAAATGAAAGATTAAACCCACTTTAGGACATGTTGAGCCAGAAGTACTGGTTGAACATGCAGGTGGAAATGTAATTGATTTAAATCCCTGTCAAATGAGAACTGGAGATTATAGATTTTTTAAATCATCTTTGTAGAAAGGAATGGGAAGTTGTGATAGTACATGGCATTGCCAACAAAGAGAACATAGAGATAAAAGTGGGCTCAGATAGGACCTGGATAATCATTACATTTAAGTTGTTGCTGAAGTGATGAGGGAACATAAAAAGAGACATAAAAGAAGCACTTAATGGGGAGACCCTGGGGAATTTCATGTCAAAAATATAGAAGCTTGGAATTTTCTAACTTACTCCACCCTCTTCCCAGAATCGTTCCCCCCCTTAACATTTCTACATTTTTTAGTTTTTCCAATACCTCTTTCCCAGTAGATATCCTCTCCTGCTTTGGCCTACATGACATGAAATTAGGTTATTAGAATGAATGATCTTTAAGTCTATTCCAAATCTAAATCTGAAATTGAGATCTGATGTTTCTTCTTCAAATGCATTGCATACTCCCCAGCACTTCCTTAAGTTCCTTGTCAGGTTTGGAGACTCACTAAGAAATACTTTTGCTTGTAAGTGCCATGGCATCCTTAAAGACCAGAACAGACCTGCTTGTGTGACTTTTAAGCTAGTCTGGAAAATAACCAGAGTAGATCTAGGGTGGAAGGTGAAAGATATTGGGTCTTCCCTATTCTTCCCTAGGTTACTGGGAATATGTAGGAAAGAGATGCAGGATCATTTCCTTTATTCCTTTACCCCTTTGAGATTTTTCCACCCAAACACACATACAAAAACCATGTTTACAAAAATAAGTGTGGCTAGGTGGTACAGTAGATAGGGTTGCTGAAACCTGGTCCTGGGTGAGAAGCAAACACACATTCAGTGAGTTCAGGGGAAGGAGAATTGAGGAAGACTAAAATAATAATAATAATAAAAATAAAGACCAATCCCTGAAAAACAAGGTTATTTTTTTAAAAGTCAACTAACTAGAATGGGAAGAAATTAAAGTCATTTCTACTTATATGAAAAATGCTCTAAATCATTATTGACTAGAGAAATGCAAATTAAACCAAGTTTAAAATGTCACTTCATACCTCTCAGATTGACTGCACAAAATTAGAGAAGCTACCCCAAATATTCATAGGGACTATATGTGTGCATATACATGCACATACACACACACACACATATATATATACACACGTATGTGTATATAAATATATAGATATATCCATGATTAACTGTAGCCTCCTTGGTGAAGGTGAGGGGGGGAGGAAAAGGGAAAAAAATGGAGTTCATAACAAAGAACAAAAGAAAACCTACAAGGAAGCAAAGAAGAGATGGACAGCTATGAATACAATGTTTTTTTAATTATTATATATACTTTCTTGAATATTGTTACATATTTTGAATTCTTCCTGATGTTCTTCTGGGCATATGACAGAGTGTTTTTTCCTTCTTTCGCCTTTCTTTTTCTATTTTTTAATTTTACTTTTAAATTTTAAATAAACACATTAAAATGAAAAAAATTAAAACATAAGAAAAAAAGAAAATATAAAAAGGTTGGGGGCAGTTCCAAAAAGAGGTTGTGTTCATAGAATTAAGAGATTAGGTCACTGACATCCTTTGTGAAAGCAGTTATAATTGAGTAGTTGGGCCACAGTAAGATTGCAAAGATGGTTGGGGAAGAAAAGGAGGCATTTGATGTAAAAAAGTAGTTTCAAAAAACTCTAATGGCAAAGGGGAAGAAAGAACTTTGAGATGGAATAAATGAAATAATAATATACATGAAAGATAACATATATTAATTTTGCTGTCTTTATTATATTGGAAATGCAACTTTTTCCTCAATGGAGTACAAGCTGAATTTCCCAAATAATTTCACTATAAAAGATACAGTTTTATCTGTCCACCCATCTTTCTACATGGCATTACTTTTTTTCCTACTTCAGGGAATTAATTGTCTGGAATTGCCAGAAATAACCTCAAATAGCACAGCAGTTGCCCCTGCTTGTTAGTTTGAAAATGGTTGCAATCTCCTTTTCTGGAATTACTGAGCTAAGAGGTCAAGCCCAGGAGTACAGAAAAATGCCATTCACTTTGGATCCATTAGCACACTTTGTAGATAATTATATAATTTTTCAAGTCTTCCTGGGGATTTATTACAGTGGCCCAATTTTATGGATACATTTGGATAATAGAAAATTATAGGTAATTTATGTTTGTTTGGGTATAGTTTCTATAGTGATAAGAATAATTATTAATAGATAGATAACTGTGCTGGTGAGTTCAGTGAATGACAAGCTGAAATAAATAAATAAATAAATGAATGAATGAATGAATAAACAAACAAATAAATAAATAAATGAATGAATGAATAAATAAATAAATGAATGAATGAATGAATAGATAGAGAGATAGAGAGATAGAGAGATAGATAGATAGATAAATGAATGAATGAATGAATGAATGAATGAATGAATAGATAGATAGATAGATAGATAGATAGATAAATAAATAAATATTCATGATAGAGAACTGCAGCAAAACAATCCAGAGAAGAGTATTTTGGAATGTCTCCATTCATCATTCAGATGAATATGTTGTTGGGTTTTTAATTTAATTGATAAAAGTGTACTCTTGACCCTAGTTAGATAGTTCTCCAAATATTAGTTAAAAGCTGAATTTCTCATATAAGAATATGTTACCTAGAAATATATCTATAAAGATTTACTCACAATCCAGCTTGAAATTTCCAGGAAGCTTTTTCACGTGAAAAACAATTGGAATAGTAAATAACAGAATAGACATACAGATGTTTTGGCCCCCATTTTCCTATTTTTTAGAATTAATGATTATAATTAAAAATAGAGAACCAAAAGAACATTATAATATACATAGAATACAGAATGTCAGTTATTTTGAACCCAGAAATTAAAACATTATAGACTATACAGAGATTGTCAGATTTTGAATTACACCTTAAGTAAGGTCTTCTCTTGCAAACTTCTCTTTTAACATGTGAGAAAGCTGAGAGGTTAAGTGTGTTTTTTTTTTCACATACTTCTGTTTCAATGATATTGGAATTTCTGTTGAGAGACAGAGAGAAAGGGAGATTTAGAAACAAGAAGAAACAGAAACAGAGGGAGAACTCCTAGATATCCGACTTTCTATTCCCAGTTGAGAAATTTTAGAAACAACTATGAACACTATTATGTTAAAGTAACTCCTTACCATTTAGTTATTTGATCCCAAATCAGATCTGAAGTACAAAATATCAGTAGGACAAGAACTATCAGATACTGGGTAAAGAAATTAACAGGATAGAGTTGAGAAGTACTTTGGGAATGTAGAAGGAAAACTTTATTTGAAATAAGATTTGAGTTTAAGTTCAGTCTCTGCTTCTTAAGATTAATGACAGCTTGTGCTTCCACTCAGTTTGATTTAGCTTATTTGTAAAATAGAAGAAAATAATAGTTAATCCTAACTTTTTTAAGCTTTTAAAAGTTATATAAATGTATGAATGTAAGTCAGAAAATATTTATTCAAAACCCCAAACTAACAAATACTAATCAATCTACAAACATTTATTAGCTGTTTATCATATTCAGATATTGTATAAAAATTAAAAGATACAAAGAAAAGGCAACAAAAAGCCCATCTACCAAAAAGCTTACATTGAAATGAAGGAGTCAAAATAGAAATAACTAAGTACAAACAATACATATAACAAACAATTATTGGAAGTAATAAAGGGAAGTTCCTTAAAAAGGAACTGAAAAAGGTATCTTCCATAGGGTAGGATTTTGTTGTTGTATGTCCTTTGTTTTTGAAGAGAATCAGTGACATCCCAGGTGATGTCTTGACTTTTGTGTGTTGGATTTAAGTAAGACAGAGTTGCACAAATTTCTTCCAGAATTATCTAAGTCCAGAAGCAAGACAAATGTTAGGATGACTTGTGCTACCCCAGAATGCAGTGTCTTTGTCTCCCTGACCAAGCTCTAAGCACTCCTCAACTTTGGATTCAACAGCTTTCATGGCCATTGGAACAAACTGTTCTCATCCACCCATTTCCCCTAGGGGAAATCTTTATATCCTTGGGGTAGACTGCCTCCTAGCTCACTGATGGGTTTAAAGGTCATCAGTTACCCTCAAATTGGTTTAGCTCAGCTACAGAAAGGTTTACCAGGTATGGCCACCATACATGCTGCAGTTTCTTGAAGCTACAAGAGAGAATTGCATGAAAAACAAAGACTAAAGTTGGATGAGCAGCCTTAAAAAAACCTTGGCAAACTCTCACAACAGAGTTATTAGTCTTCAAGGAAGTCAGGAGACTGAAATAAAAAGGAATGATTTTCCAGGCATGGGAGACAACTAAAAAAAATTCAGGAAGTCAGGAGGTGGAGAGTGATGCCCAAAGAATATCAAAGATTCCTGTGTCCCTGGACTATAAATTATTGAGAGGGTAATAAAAAATAAGAAAGCTGGAATAGTTTCTACCTGTTATTATAAACAGGCAAGGTCTTGGGAAAGAGGCTTTAAGGCACCTATAGCTGTGGGTACATGCTGGATGAAAATATAGTAAAGGACATTAAGAAGGAATGGATTGGCAAGTAGGAATAGGACTAGAAGAGAATAATGCCATGAAAATCTAGGTAGAAGACTTATCAAGGAGAAGACAGTGATTGGTAGGGTCAAAAGCTGCAGAAAGATGAAGAAGGATTAAGAAAGGATCATTGGTTTTAGCAATTAAGAGATCACTGGTAACTTTGGAGAGAACAGTTTAACTTGAATGATGAAATTGGGAGCCAGACTGCAGAAGGTGAAATAAGAAAATGAGAGAAAACATTGATTGCAAACTGACTGCTCAAGAATTTAGCAACAAAAGAACTTTGGGAGAAAAAGATTCAAAAGAACTGAGGAGTAGAGGGACAAGAGGTCAAGGCAAGAATAAAGAACAGGGTTAGGTGTTATAAGACTGAGGAACCAGTAGAATGATAAAAGAATATGATCAGATAAAGGAATTTCAGAGTTCATGAACTTGTAAATTGAACATGTTTAGGTAATGATAAGATCAAGAGTATGTCAATCTTTATATTTAGATTAGTTAGTCAATCAACATATTAGACTAAAGACTGATTTTTTTTTCTTTTTAGGTACTGTCCTTTGCCTTTTTCTCTGTGCCCATTGCTTATCACTGTGACTGGCACATAGTAATTGCTTAATATGTTGATTGACTAAGCTCTTCAGAGAAACCTTGGATGGCTTTTTATTGCTTTCCTAGCCACTATGTGAGTGCCTGCCCTGTGAGAGTTCTCTATAAAGTAGTCTTTTATGCAATAATGAGTTTTTCATTCAAAGACAAGGTTTGCCATCTGAGTTGTGCTATCTGCAGTAAAGTTTGAATGATGGGCAGTTGAGCGCAAAAAAGGACAAGTGTTCAGACCTTATCTTGCCAGGTGATCTTTAGAATCTTTTTAAGACAATTAAAATGGAAGTGGTTGAATGTTCTATTATGGTTCTCTATCCTGTACATGGCACATAGCACTTAAGACAGTACAATGACTCTGTAGACCTTCAGTTTGTTGGCAGCTTCATATCCCTTCTTTCCTACCTTTCCTTTAATCTCCCAAACACTCATGTTACAACTTCATCATTTACACATACATTCTTGGAAAGAATACTATCAAGGTAAGTAAAATTTATTCACAGCATTTAACTTTGGTATTCTCCATTTGGTATAACTGATAGTTACACATATGGCAGTACCTCCTGTAGGAAAATTTCTGTTTTCATGGTTTTAATTGTCAGGTAAAATTAACACAAGTATCAGAGAATTGATCCATACTTTGCTAAATCTCATCTTCAGAGGCTGTATTGAATACACCAAAAGATGCAAACACAAATTCACACACCAACTCTTCAGACTCTGCATTAGTTGGCTTGGATGCTGTTTTAATCTTTATTGAAGGTGTCATATAACATCATGCTAAAAGTCTGCTACAAAATCATATTTAAAAAGCATGGGAGCAAGCACACAACACTGCTTCCCTCCATTAGTGGTTGGGAAAGTGAGAAAGCATTACTCATTATCCAAAAGCTGTGCAAACACTCCATCATGAAATTGGCATGCAATACTGATGTTTTTCTTTGGGCAAAGAAATTTCAACCTGATCTTCCACAGATCCTTAAAAGTGACAGTATCAAAGGTCTTGATTATATTGATGAACATTATGTACAGAGCTCTGTTCTGCTCCTGGCATTTCGGCTAGAGTTGTTGAGCAGCAGTTGTCAGTAAATCCACACTGGATATCAGGCAGATGACCATTTTCCAGGTAAAGAATCAGCCCTTTTTTGTTTGTTTCTTTGGGGAGTGTGAGGAAATCAGGGTTAAGTGATTTGCCCAGGGCCACACAGCTAGTAAATAACTACATCATGATTTTAACTCAGGTCTTACTAACTCCAGATCTGTCTATTAAGGAGGATGTATCAAGAATCTTGTCAGTACTGACAGAGACATCCCCTTGTAATTTTTACAGGACACCCTATTTCCTTTTCCTTTATATAAATGAATAATAGATGCATCCTTGATCTCCTGGGGGATAACTTCCTCTTAACATATAGCCTATAATATTTCTATCAGCTTCTGTTTGAGCAGTGGAGCCCTTGACTTTCAAATCTCTGCTGAAATGGAATCAGCACCATGTGTTTTGTCAGACAAGAGGAGGTTAATAATATTCAAATCCTTTGGAAGTTCAGCTAGAGAAAGAGATTCACTTCAATCTGAGGTAAAATTTGGGCAAGCTTCAGCATTGGTTGACAAGAATCTTTTGAGAACACTATGGAAGTATTCAGCCAATCTCTCCAGTATCATGACCTTATCATTTATCAATGTGGCTCCATCAGCATTGAGTAGCTGAGATGTAGTACAGATCTTTACCTCATAAAAATCCTTCAAGTTATCACAAAAACACTTTGTATTATTTCTATCAATGTAAAACTAAATTTTAGCTGCCCTTCCTACTGAACCAAGAATCCTGCATATTTCTAAGCTTTACTTGCACTTTATTTTTCTCTCTAAATTTTATTCATTTATGATAGTGTTTTATTTTCCCAGCTACATGTAAGGACAATATTTAATATTCACTTTAAAATTTTTTGTTTCATTTTTTCCTACTTTCTTCCCTCATTCTTAAAAAAATAAAAAATAAAATAGGTTATATATGTATAATAATGTAAAATATTTCTGTATTATTCATGTTGTAAAAAAAACAGACCAAAAGGAAAGAAGTCAAAAAAAAGATATTATGCTTTAATTTGCATTCCAAATATATTCTTTCTCTGAATGTAGATAACATTTTTCAACATAAGTCCTTCAAAATTATTTTAGATTATTCTATTGCTAAAAAAGAGAAGTTATTCATAGTTGATAATCATACAATATACATTTGCACTTTACTTTTGAGGGGGAAATGCATGCATTACCCTCTTCCATAGACCCTGTAAAGTGCTTTTTTCCCACTTATTAGCTCCTGAATTACTACAGCATTTTCATCACACCATCCTGATGTTTGCAAGTTTTATAGCCCAGATAAATTAATTTGGTGCTGTACCACAAAGAGTCCCTCTTCTTTCCTGTCCACTGTTACTAATAAAGTGTTGGTTCAGCATTTCCTCCAAGTTAGAAACAAACTGTTCATGCATGAAAAATTACTCCAACTTATTGATATGATTATAATTAGATTCATTGCCTTTGTTGAATGTGAATATTTAATTTGGATAGGATAAGTCTATGATTGGTCCAGTGTTTTGCACCAGACATTGCCTCCATCACTCTCACATCTTACATAGTTATTTTTCTTAGAAAGACATAGTATTGTAAATGCCAGTGTTTGCTATGAGGGTGCATCAATGAAGTTTCATTATGTTTAGATAAATGAAAGATAATTTTGGTGATTAGAGCATCATGACATGTATAATTCTTTAATATTAAGTAATTGCTCCTGTTGCTAACTTTGGGCTCCATTAGTCTCTGCCATGTCTGATAGTGTGCACTTACATTGGTGTTAAAGTCACCCAGAATTACAAGCTTGTCCATTTTCAACAGATTGATGATGAGGGTCTCCAAATCTTCATATAATTTTTCTTTGCTCTCATCAAGGTTTGAGATGGAAGCATATGCACTGACAATGTTGGCATCGTGCTTTCCTGCTAGTGGCACACTATTTTATTTTTTTTAACTTTTTTTAAGAATGACAGAAGAAGGTAGGAAAAAAATTTGAAACTCAAAAATTTTAAAGTGAATATTACATTGTAATGATCCTGTCTTTTAGCCCTTTTGGGAGTCAACAAGCTTGTTGACTAGATTAGATTTTATTATAAATCCTACACCAGCTTCACAAGTTCTCGACCTTCACTGTGTCCACAAGAATAAAAAAAAAAAAAAAACTAACTGACTTTAATAAAATGGCCTATACTTTTCAGCCTTGTTTCAGCTGATATGATACATGATTAGTTCTCTCAAAACAAGAGCTATTCATCTTTCTTGTCTGCTGGATTACTTGTTCATACATTTCTTGTATCAAAGTTGAGTGTAATCATTTTCACAATTTTTTGTATATATTTTTGTGTTTCAACTGTAGGGCAGGTACTTTTGGTTTCTGTATGCCTTGGTAGTCAGGTCAAGATTAGAGGAAACAAACACTTAAATTTTTTTTCTATTAAAGCTTTTTATTCACAAAACATATGCATGGGTAATTTTTCAACATTGATCCTTGCAAAACCATCTGTTTCAAATTTTCCCTTCCTTCCCCTCACCCCTTCCCTAGATGGCAGGTAGTCCAATACATGTTAAATATGTTAAAATATATATATATATATATATATATATATATATATATATATACATATATATATATATACATATATACTAAATCCAATATATGTATACATATTTATACAGTTATATTGCTGCACCAAAAAAAAATCAGATCAAGAAGGAATTTAAAAAAATGAGAAAGAAAATAAAATGCAAGGAAACAACAAAAAGAAAGAGAATACTATGTCCACATTCAGTTCCCACAGGCCCCTCTCTGGATGTATATGACTATCTTCATCACTGAACAATAGGAACTGGTTTGAAACATCTCATTGTTGAAGAGAACCATGTCCATCAGAATTGATCATCATATAGTCTTGTTGCTGATGTGTACAATGATCTCCTGGTTCTGCTGATTTCACTCAGCATCAATTCATGCAAGTCTCTCCAGGCCTCTCTGAAATCATCCTGCTGGTCGTTTCTTACAGGACAATAATATTCCATGACATTCATATACCATAATTTATTCAGCCACTCTCCAATTATTGGGCATCCATTCA
Organism: Myrmecobius fasciatus; assembly: GCA_023553655.1. Classification (NCBI taxonomy): domain Eukaryota; kingdom Metazoa; phylum Chordata; class Mammalia; order Dasyuromorphia; family Myrmecobiidae; genus Myrmecobius; species Myrmecobius fasciatus. The sequence continues at coordinate 15,167 of JAJPUD010026432.1, forward strand.
GTTTCCAGTTTCTAGCCACTTCAAAAAGGGCTGCCACAAAGATTTTTGCACATGTGGCTCACTTTCTCTCATGTAAGATCTCTTTGGGATCAAAGCCTAATAGAAACACTGCTGGGTCATAGGTTATGCACAGTTTGAGACCTTTTTGAACATAGTTCCAAATTGCTCTCCAGAATAGTTGGATCTCTTCACATTTCCACCAACAATGTATCAGTGTCCCAATTTTCCCACATCCCCTCAAACATTTGTCATTTTCTTTTCCTGTCATCTTAGCCAATCTGACAGGTGTGTAGTGGTATCTCAGAGTTGTCTTAATTTGCATTTCTCTGATCAGTAGTTATTTGGAACACCTTTTCATATGACTAGAAATAGTTTCAATTTCTTCATCTGAAAATTGTCTGTTCATTTCCTTTGACCATTTGTCAATTGGAGAATGGCTTGGAAACAAACACTTTTTAAGGAAGTTTTTCTAGTCCCTTCCTCATGAGCAGTGTGGTTCTTTTTTTTTTTTATTAAAGCTTTTTATTTGTATAACATATGCATGGGTAGTTACCCAACATTGACCTTTACAAAGCTTTCCATTACAAATTTTACCCCCAGTCCCCTCCCCTCCCTTAGATGGCAGGAAGTCCACTACATGCTAATAATGTTGAAATGCTTGAGAAGTTATGTAAGAAAAATCCTGTCTACAAGAAAAAAAAAAGAATCAGAGAGAGGCAACACAATGCAATCAAATGTCAATAGAGATCATGAAAATGTTACGTTGTGGTCCATATTTCATTTCCCTCTCTCTGGGTGTATATGGTTTTCTTCAGTGAACAATTGGAACTGGTTTGAGACAATTCTTTGTTGCAGAGAGCCATGTCCATCAGAATTGATCATCATGTAATACTGTTGTTGCTGTGCCTGATGATCTCCTGGTTCTGCTCGTTTCACTCAGCATCAGTTCATGCAAGTCTCTCCAGGCCTCTCTGAAATCATCCTGCTGGTCGTTTCTTACAGAGCAATAATATTCCATAACATTCATATACCTTAATTTATTCAGCCACTCTCCAATTGATGGGCATCCCTTCAGTTTCCAGTTTCTAGCCACCAAAAAAAGGGCCGCCACAAACATTCTTGCACATGTGGGGCCCTTTCCCTCCTCTAAGATCTCTTTGGGATATAGGCCCAGTAGAAACACTGCTGGGTCAAAGGTTATGCACAGTTTGACAACTTTTTGGGCATAGTTCCAAGTTGCTTTCTAGAATGGCTGGATCGGTTCACAGTTCCAACAAAAATGTATCAGTGTCCCAGTTTTCCCACATCCCCTCCAACATTCATCGTTATCTTTTCCTGTCATTTT
>JAJPUD010026433.1:0-16510 GCA_023553655.1 Myrmecobius fasciatus
TGAGTGTGAGTGTGTGTGTGTCTGTTTATTTGAGTGTGAGTGTGTGTATGTGAGTGTGTGTGTGTCTGTGTGTGAGTGTGTGAGTATGAGTATATGTATGTGTGAATGTGTATTGTATGTGTGTGTGTATACGTATCTGTGTGTGTGAGTGTGAGTGTGTGTCTGTTTATGTGAGTGTGACTGTGTGTGTATGAGTGTGTGTGTACATGTCTGTGTGAGTGTGTGCTTGTATGAGTATGAGAGTATGTATGTGTGAATATATATATTGTGTGTGTGTATATGTATCTGTGTGTAAGTGAGTGTCTGTTTATGTGAGTGTGTGTGTGTGTATGTGAGTGTGTGTGTACGTGTCTGTGTGTGAGTGTGTTTGTGTAAGTGTGAGTGTGAATGTGTGTGTATGTGAAAGCGTATGTCTATGTATAAGGGTGTGTGTTTGTGTGTGTGAGTGTCTGTGTACGTGAGTGTGTGAGTGAGTGCCTGGCCGAGGCAGCGGCTCACTCCGTGGACCTCGGGGCCACAGTTCTTCCCGGCTCCCGTCCGGCCGCAGCCCCTGCAGCCCCTGCAGCCCCTGCAGCCCCTGCCCTTTGCTTGGGGTGGGAGGCGGGGAGGAGGAGCACAGACCTGCAGAGTTCCCGCTGGAGGATCCCTGATGTTCTTTCTAATAGCACTAATTACAGCCAGCGGCTCTCAAGGGCTTCAGGGCTTACCCAGACACCACCTGGCCTGTGCTGCGTCCTTCAGACCCCCAGCCAGCTGTGATTACCCCCATTTTACAGCTGAGGAAACCGAGAGGCGAGCTGATTGGCTTTGGATCACGCAGCTGGATTGGAACTCGGTTTCTAACTCCAAGCCCAGCATTTGACCAGGGAGTCGGCTGGCTATGTCCAGGATTGGAACGTCAGAGGGTCACAGAAAAAGTCCTGGGCCTGAAATCCGAAAAGAGTTGGGTGCAAATCCAGACCGTAGCACTGGTTGTGTAACTGTAACCAGTTATTTCAGTGGTGCGGCGGGGAGAGAGATGGCACCTCAGGCGCAGAAGCTGGGCCACATCCTGCCTCTGACGCTGAATTCCCGTAGCATCTGGTCATCTCATTTCCCCTCCCTCGGCCTCAGTTTCCTCCTCTGTAAAATGGGGAACTACTGCCAGGAGCCAAATCCAGCAGCTGCTGCGAACCGAGAATGGGCTTCCCATTTTAAAAGACAGTTTCATCAGATGGAGAGTGGATGGGACTTGGCCCAACAAGGTTCTTGGTTCTGTATTCTAAGTTTGGGCTGGAGGCGGCTAGGTGAGGCAGTGAGAAGAAGGGAGATTTCAAAGACCCGAGTTTGAATCCTACCTCAGATACTTTACTTTCTGGATCACCCTGGAGAGATCACGGAAGCTTCTCAGCCTCAGTTTTCTCATCTGCAAAATGGGGATAATAACAGTACCTAATTCATGGGGTGACTGAGGATCAAATGAGATAAGTATCTCAAGGGCTTTGCAAATTTTAAACATGATATAAATACTAGTTATTATTATTATATATATTATATATTATACATGTATATTATATATATTATTAATAGTAAAATTATATTCTACTGTATCTCCTAGTTCGAGCAACCAATCAGCATTTAGGAAACCCATGCTGGGTGTCTGGCACTGTTCCTGCCCTCAAGGCGGTTGATAATCAGGGCAGATCCACGTGTAGAAGAAACCAAATAAACTCTCAGATATGGGGGTGGGGGCAGAAGCAGAGAATTAGAAGCTCTGCTATTTGATGTTGGGGCAGGGACTTCCCATGGCCCTGGAGAGCCCCCGGGCCCCTCTCCCTACCAGGCGCCACGCTCGGCTCTTCTCCCATCCTTCTCTTTTGAGGAGACTGCCTCGGCCTCGAGCTTAAGCTCTGGGAGGTCAGCCAGAGGCTGGACACTCTCCTGTGTGCTGTATACAGTTGGGGCTGCATATATGTTTGTGGAAGGACTTGAGTTATAGGAAACTGAACATTTTGTCCTATGTACAGATGCAGCTGAATGGGAGCTCCTTCTCTCCTCTCTTGGGGGGGTCGATTTCTTTGTGTCCTATTTTTGGAAGGAATCCCCCCCCAGTTGTCATTTTCCACCCAGAAGGAAGGGCAGGGCTCTGAGAATGGGAAGGAAAAGTCTTGCCTATGGGTAGGCAATGACTGAGGCAGGATTTGAACCTTTGTGCAGCAATGATATTGAGCTTCTTTTCCTTTTCTGGGTCTGGGTCTGGGTCTGGACTCATTTTCATGTGGCACATAGTCACATTTGGTGCTTAATAAATGCACATAATCAGTTGTGCCTAATAAATGCGTGCCCTAAGTTTGGATGAATGGTCCAATGATCGCCTGCCTCAATGACTCAGGGCACTGGCCAGAAGATGCTTTCTGAGCCGGGATCCCTCTACAAAACGGAGTTTGAGGGGTTGGTGCTGGTGAGGCTGATGATGATGAATGAAGTGGGGGGGGGTGGGGAAAGATGAGGCTGGAAAGCCTGGTAACTAGGTTTGATTCAGGGTTTCCCTAGACATTGGTGAGATTTCATTATGCTGCTTACTCAGTTTCTCCAATGCTTTTTTTCCTTTTTTTCTTAATAATAGTTTTATTTTCAAAATCCATGCAGAGAGACTTTTCAACATTCATCCTTGCAAAACCTAGGGTTCCAATTTTTTCTCCCTCCTTCCTCCCCAACCCTCCCTCAGACAGTGAGTAATCCAATATAGGTTAAACATGTGCAATTCTCCTAAACATTTCCACAATTATCATGGTTCACAAGAAAAATCAGATCAAAAAGAAGAAAAATGAGAAAGAAAAAAAATCAATCAAACTAACAGAGAGCATGAAAATGCTACCTTGTGGTCCACACTCAGATCCCACAGGTCTCTCTCTGGGTGTAGATGACTATTTTCTTCACTGAACAATTAGAACTGGTTTCAATCATCTCCTTGTTGCAGAGAGCCACGTCCATCAGAATTGATCGTCATATAAACTTGTTGTTGCCGTGTATAATGATCTCCTGGTTCTGCTCACCTCATTCAGCATCAGTTCATGCAAGTCCCTCCAGGCCTCTCTGAAATCGTCCTGCTGGTCGTTCCTTACAGAACAATAATATTCCATAACATTCATAGACCATCATTTATTCAGCCATTCTTCAATTGATGGACATCCCTTCAGTTTCCAGTTTCTAGCCACTACAAAAAGGGCTGCCAGAAACATTCTTGCACATGTGGGGCCCTTTCCCTCCTCTAAGATCTCTTGGGGATATAGGCCCAGTAGAAACACTGCTGGGTCAAAGGGTATGCACTGTTTGATAACTTTTTGAGCATAGCTCCAAATTGCTCTCCAGAATGGTTGGATCCATTTACAGTTCCACCAACAATGTATCAGTATCCCAGTTTTCCCACATCCCCTCCAACATTCGTCATTATCTTTTCCTGTCATCTTAGCCAATCTTATAGGTGTGTAGTGGTACCTCAGAGTTGTCTTAATTTGCATTTCTCTGATCAATAGTGACTTGGAGCACCTTTTCATAGGACTAGAAAGGGTTTTAATTTCATCATCTGAAAATTGTCTGTTTATATCTTTTGACCATTTATCAATTGGAGAATGGCTTGTTCCAATCCCTCTTTCAAGTTTGCTCAATGCTTGCCCCTTATACTCTTTGAGGGAGGCGAGGCAAGGGAGCTCATGCCCATTTTACAGAGGAGGAAGCTTGAGGCCTTAAGAGGTTTAGTCCTGAAGTCCAGTACTTGTGGGTGCTAGGAGTCACAGCAGAGTGTCCTGTTTTAGACCTAGAGTCCATCCAAAAGAGCATCCTGGAAGTAGCTGAATCCTCAGTGAAGCAGCGGGTTCAAATGACATGTAGGAGGGGTCCCTGGAAGCTCTCACTCTTCTCAGTTCAAGTCAACAAGCACTGATTAAGTGCCTACTATGTACCAGACCCAGTTCTAAGCTCCTTTCTGGTTCTGACATCTCTGGTTCTAAGGTCCCCCAGCTCTGCTTCCCCCGTTCTAAGCTCCCCCAGCTCTGACATCCCCTGTTTTACATCTCAAGATGTCTTTAAGTCTTTCCCAAAGTGTTTTTGGTCAAATCCTGGTCTTTCAAGTGTTGGCAATGGGATTTCCCTCAGAAATATTGACTCTTCCTGCTGTTTCCCCTCTATAATACTGCCTCAGCACCCCAAATACTGAGTCCGGGTGGCCGTGTTTTTGCTCTGAAAATGGACTTTCCTTCCTCTGCGCTCTAGACTTTCTGTGGATAGTTTCGCAAGCCCAACTCTCTTGGGGCCAGCATTTATGAGCCCCTGCCACGTAGTTCATGGAAACCAAAGCAGGGGGGCTGAAAGGAGGAGCCAGGCCTGCTGGGTGCCTCCGGCCCGCTGGGTACGGCCCCGGTCACTGGGGCCTCCGGCCGCTGGGTACGGCCCCGGTCACCGGACCTCCAGCCTGTGGGCACAGCCCTGGTCACCAGGGCCTCCGGTTGGTCTCCCTCCTATGTGCCATGTCCTCAGGCCACGGAGGGCCTCATGTGGACTTTGTATCCATCTGGGCTCCTGATAAAACCCTCGGCTGGCACAAATTTTCTAGCCTTTTGCACTGGCTGAACTTGGTCTCGGGAGGCGAGTCCTCTCAGCCACCAGTCTCTGGGGGCCTTGTCAGCCCTCCCTACGCCAGCTGAAATTTGAACCCTGGGGAGTCCCATTTTATGGGACTTTCAGTGCCCGGCTCTGGGGTTTGGGCTTTCCGCCATGGGTACTAGGGAGCCTTGGAAGCTTCTGAGCAGCAGCAGGTGAGGGGGCTGTTGGAGTCGGGGTGGGGAGGGGGGAGCTGTGTAGCCGGTGATTTTTTGTGAGTTCAGAAAGCTGTGGCAGAAGTCCAGGAACATGGGCATCGGGGACAGTGGGGGCTGGCAGGGCTGTGAGGGAGCAGGTCAGTGGGGCTCCCTTAGCATTTGACTTTTGCTCTGGCCGGCAAGGGGGCAGTGGGGAGAGATTGGGGAACCTGCTGGTGTGAATCATCCAGAATGGGCTTCCAAAGTGTTTATTGGGGCCTCCAGAGCTTGGAAATTGGGGCAGAAAACCAGAGTCGGCATCCTCCAAAAGGGCCGGCCCGTCCTCTGGGGAATGAGCAGAAACCTCCCGGTGACCTGGGCAACAGCAAGCCCCAGAATCCGCCCTGGAAGTGATTCCAGGAGCTGGCAATGAAATGATGCAGTATGAGTAATGAGCTTGGGCAAGGTCTAGAACCTTGGAGGAGCCCTGAATGTCAAGACCAGCCCAGAACACAGGGCTTGGGGTCTTCGAGTTATAGTCACACCAAGGGTCTCTGGCAGGTCGAAATTTATAAGGAACAACTTTGGTAGCAATCCTGCAATGGAGGGGGGGGGGCTGATATTATTGTCCCAGTTTGGTAGAAAAGGATCATGGCGGTCAGAGTGCTGAACCCAGGCCCTGACATCCTCTCCAGCTCAGCCACTAGCTCACTCTGGGGTTTGGGGATCACTTCTCCAGGCCCATTTTCTCCTCTTGCCAAAAGAACAACGGCTGGCTGGTACCTGAGGTCTGACGGTGACTGTTGCCAGAGTCGCTAAGAGTGCTGATGCTCTGTGGACCAGAGCTGAGGTACCAGGGGTGCACTAATGGGATAGCTTGGAACTTTGGGGGGCTGTGGGGATGGGGGTGCTACCAGGGGCAGCTGGGAATTTCTGGGGGGCCATGGGGATAGGGGTGCTACCAGGGGCAGCTGGGAACTTCTGGGGGGCCATGGGGATAGGGGTGCTACCAGGGGCAGCTGGGAACTTCTGGGGGGCCATGGGGATAGGGGTGCTATCAGGGGCATCTGGGAACTTCTAGGGTTGGGATGCACTAACAGAGGCTGTGCTGAAGTAAGCTGCCCGCACTCTCCTGGCCATCATGGGGCAGAGATGTAGCCACTTATGGAGAAGAGAACCTGGGATTTGGAGGCAGGGCATCCCAGATCTCCCAGGGATCGGGCCAACCTGTCTCTGTGCCTCAGTTTCCCTTTATGTAAACAGAGATTAAATGCTGTCTGCTTCTGACCCTGGCAGATGGTGAAAAGAAGGGGGGCCCAGGAAGCCAAGTGCCCCACAAACAACCTTCTCTGGGGACTGAGCAGCTTGGAAAATAGGGGCTTGTTCAAAAAAAGCATGGGAACCAAAATGTCCCCCAATGCCAGAGACTCCTTTTTCTTTTGGGTGGGCGGGAGCTCTCAGTCTGCTGGTTGGTAAGGCTACAGGGACGACGGCCAATACTCAGCAAGGCTTGGTTTTGTTTAAAGGAACTGACCCAGAAATTCTGAGCTGTCCTGTTAGGGCACCTCCCTCACCACTCCCCCACCTACCCAGAGGTTCCCTGTTAGTGTATCTCCCCCCTTGTTCCCCCAAATGTGCACCCCATACCCAGCCCCTGTTAGTGCATCCCAACCCTAGAAGTTCCCAGCTGCCCCTGGTAGCACCCCTATCCCCATGGCCCCCCAGAAGTTCCCAGCTGCCCCTGCTAGCACCCCCATCCCCATGGCCCCCCAGAAGTTCCCAGCTGCCCCTGCTAGCACCCCTATCCCCATGGCCCCCCAGAAGTTCCCAGCTGCCCCTGCTAACACCCCCATCCCCACAGGCCCCCAAAGTTCCAAGCTATCCCATTAGTATGCCCCTGGTACCTCACCTCTGGTCCATGGAGCAACAGCACTCTTAGCAACTCTGGGAACAGTCACCATCAGACCTCAGGTACCAGCCAGCCGTTGTTCTTTTGGCAAGAGGAGAAAATGGGCCTGGAGAAGTGATCCCCAAACCCCAGAGCGAGCTAGTGGCTGAGCTGGAGAGGATGTCAGGGCCTGGGTTCAAATGGGAGTTCCTGAACCAGGAAGGTGGAGCCTAACATTGGACTTCCTTGGCCAAGGGACTTCTGTCCATTTAGTAAATAGGGATGCTGGGAGTGCCGCCCTCCGGGGATGTCGGGAGACATCAGGACCCACAGATAATGAGCCAAGTGCTTTGTAAACGTCCAAGTCCAGTGTATGTGGGAGCCTTTAGTTTGCTTATTGTGATCGTGACCTTGTGCCTCCCTGTGACCTTGGACAGCTCCCTTGTCCCCTTCAATTTGCTAGAGGCTTAGGGGATTCCCTCAAGGCCCCCACATGAGGGAGAAGGACTTACTGAGTTCTTGCTTGGGTGTCTCCAGCACTTAGCTGGGTCCCTGGCATGCAGTAAGTGCTTAATCGATGCTTATTTACCAACTGATCACGTGCCTTCCAACCTGCTGCTCTTTGGCCTTCTAGGTCAGGGATCATTGGGCACCTTTGAGAGGAGCTCAGCAGGGGGAAGGGCCCTGGCTCCCAGTACCTGCTCCATTGATAATTAGTTGTATGATCTTGGCCAAGTCACTGTCCCAGCCTCCAAGCATGTCGTTGGTCACTGTGGCAGGGCGGGGAATAGGACACGGAGCGAATCTGTCTCCTCTCCTCTCAAGGGGATTCTGTGGTGGGGCCGTCGGACTGGATGATCTCGTCTGATTTCTGGGTTTGCTTTACGTCGATGTCGTGGTCTCTCCATCTCCCCAAGGAGGCTCTGGGCATCTCGTGCTGAATTTCTGGGGCTCAGCCGTGCCCCCCGACTTACCAGAGACGTGTTGGACTTAACTGTAGTTGTCCCCCGCCGGTCCACGTGACAGGGCCCTCCACCCCGCTCACCCTAGAGCTCTTAGGCGCGTCCGTAGACCAGAGCTGCTAATAAATCCTCCCTCAAAGAAGCCGCCTCCACGGATTCTCTGAGAAAATCTCCTCTCGGTGCCCTGGCAAGGTGGGCCCGCTGGCCTGACCCCGGGCACGGTCATAAAGACGAGGCCCTGGGATACCCCGATGTGCCATGTTGTCACTGCCACAGACACGGGAGCTGGAGAAAAGTCTGAGACTGGGAACGAGCCGGGCCTGCCCCCCCCCATCCAGGGAGACCCTGACCTGGGGAGATACAAGAGACCCCCCTTCTGGAGGAGTCGGTAATGAGCCAGAATGAATAATGGGGGCAAAAAACTAAACCGAGAGCGCTTCCTGTGCGCCAAGCCCTGGGGATGGTGAGCCCCAAAGAGAGGTCTCCATCGAGTCACAAGAGGCATTTAGTCAGTGCCTACTGCATGCAGAGAGAACCTTGCCAAGATCCTGACAAAGCACTCCCTGCCATCTCCCTGCCCTGAACCCATCCGTCTTAGCAGGCTTCGAGGCTGCTCGGCTCTCGTGTCTGGGAAGAGAGCGACCGTCGTTACGGGGTGGCGAGGCCGGATCGCCAAACCTATCCTTCTCGGCTGTGTGACCTCAGGCAAATGCATCTACCTCTCTGAACTTCAGCTTCCTCCCTGGGAGTACCAGGCACCCCAAAGCTGTTCTCAGGAACAAATAGGGCTCATTATGACAGCACTGGTCCTGAGTCACTGGGGAAGTGCCGTGGAGAGGCTATGAACTTTGGGGTCAGAAAACCTGGGTTCAGAACTAGGATGGGGGCCCCTGGACAGGCGCTTCTGTTCTCCGAGCCTCAGTTTCCTCCTATGGACAATGAACCTAAATAGGGTATCTGTGGCGATGGGCCTCGTCAGTCCATCTTGGGGCAGCCACGAGGCGCCAAGTGGCCCAGAGGAAGGGGGGTTCTCCCCGTTGCCTCTTCCCTGGCTCCCGTTAAGAGCCCACGGACACACGGCTTACGAAATCCCCTGGTGGTTCCCCAGAAGGACGACAGCCTTATTCTCATCACCTGCAGAAAACCTTGAGGGTTTCCAAGGACTCCTGGAGCCCGAGGCGGCCCCAATGCTCCCTAATTTTCCATGGCTCACAAGAGGGGAAAGGGGAGCAGGGAACTCTGCTTTAAATTATGGGTAATTTTAGTCGAGAGGGGCAATGGAATCTTGCTTCCTGGAGTGGGCCGGCCACGTGGCGCTGCCCAGTCTCTACCTATGGCAGTGCCATCCGCCGCTTCGGACACACAGAGGCTCGACGGGCTCTCTTCTGGGAGCTTTGCGTGTCCCAGACGGAAGGGGCCTTGGGCGTCTCAGCTCTCGGCTTGAAGGGAACCTGGAACTCCTCAGCCGTGAGGGCCGGCCTTCTCCCTCCACCAGGTCCAGCCTTTGCTGGCGCTCTTGGGAGGGCAGTGCCCTGGCTTCCAGACAGCCCGTTCATCGAGCTGGAGGACCTGCACAAGGCTAAGCAAGCTTTTCCTTCTCCCAGGCCCCAATTTCCTTCTTCTGGCTTTTCACTGGCTGCTCTCACTCTCGCTCCTGGGGCTGAGCTTCTACCCCACACACTTCTCCACGGGGCATCCGGGGACGTGCTAACATTAACGGAAACGAAAGTCGGGCTCAGTTTGCTGCTCTGATCGGCTGGCACCTTAACCGAGGTTCTCTGTTCTTTTGGGCTTTGGGTCACTGGCAAGTATTTGAATGCCCAGCCTTTTCCTGCTGAGGCACCTGAAGGCCAAGAGGAGGGGGCTAAACTTTGCTAAAGTCGCAGGGGCTTCTGCTTCCCGGCTCCCAATGGCCACTTTTCTCTCCGTGAGACCGGGCAGCAGACCTGAGCAAAGGGAGCCAGACGGGGAGAAGTGCCCCTTGTCCCTCGCTGGGTGTGAAAGCCATCCTTTGCCCACGTTTCATTGCCTAGAGAGGATGGAACCTATCATTTGCTTCCCTCTTCCCTCTGTCCATACTCCATGTAAAACCAAAATAGGGGCAGCTAGGTGGTGCAGTGGATAGAGCCCCTGCAGTCAGGAGAATCTGGGTTCGAATCTGGTCTCAGACACTTAACACTTCCTAACTGTGTTACCCTGGGCAAGTCACTTAACCCCAATTGCCTCAGCCAAAAGCAAAAAAAAAAAAAAAAAAAAAAAATTAAATAAATAAACAAACTTTCCAGTATATGGACTGATATCCTCAGCGGGGGCTGAGTGAGGGCCATGGCTTAGGCCCTGGCGAATGTTGGCATAAGGAGGGGCAATTCCTCAGGAAAAAAGGGCAGGCTGGGAAAACGAAGGCGAGGGAGGAGGTCAGGTGGTTGTCTCCGACTATGAGGGACGAGCTGGCTCCAGACTTGCCATTAGAGTCCTCCTGCTGCCCCAGGGACAGATGGGGAGTCCCGAGGGCAGAATTGGGCATGGGGCGGAGAGACTGGAGAGTCCCTATAGGGAGGCTTGTTACAGATGCCCCCGTGTGTGTGTGCTACAAGATACATGTAGGTGATGTGAATTAGGAGGTACCTGCATGTATATCACAGGAAAGAAGGTCACTTGCTCCCCTGAGCTGCTCCTGGGTCCTCGCTCCCCCAGCCCGAAAATGGCCTTCCCTGCCTCCTGGGTGGGGGCTCCTTGGGCCATCTTAGCGGGCTGGCACCCTGCCCTGTAACTACACGTCACAGCTCAGGGGGCTGGACTCGGAGCCGGGCTCAGGACCTCGTCCTCGGCACGCCCTGCTCGGGAGGAAGGCGGCGCCATCTTGGTTCCCCACAGTCGGGGGGAGTCAGAGAGATGGGGGGACTGGGCCGTGGCCACCCAGCTCTCCTCCCCTTCTGGCTAGCTCGCAGCTTCCTCTGACGTGGCCTTGGCTAGCTAGCGCTCCCTGGGAGTAGCCACCTTGTTTTGCTGTTGAGGAGATGATGAGATGGGCTACGATGGGGCTTCTTCTGGATGGAGAAAGTGCTCCTTAAATGGCCTATCCGCTGTATTGTTCTTCCAGACTGAAGAAGGTTAATGTGATAGCATGTCAGGGCTGGGAGGGGGCTGAGAACAGGGGATGGCAGAGCCAGGAGGGAGCTTAGAACAGGGGATGGCAGAGCTGGGAGGGAGCTTAGAACAGGGGATGTCAGGGCCGGGAGGGAGCTTAGAACAGGGGATGTCAGAGCTGCGAGGGAGCTTAAACAGGGGATGTCAGAACTGGGAGGGAGCTTAGAACAGGGGATGTCAGAACTGGGAGAGAGCTTAGAACAGGGGATGTCAGAACTGGGAGAGAGCTTAGAACAGGGAAGGTCAGGGCTTGGAGGGGAGCTTAGAACAGGGGATTGTAGAGCTGGGAGAGAGCCTAGAACAGGGGATGTCAGAGCTGGGACAGGGCTTAGAACAGGATGATGGAGCTGGGAGGGCCTTTGGACACAGAGTGGTAGAGCTGGGGGCCAGCCTTAGGGAACAGCTCCCACATCCCATCCTTCTGCATGGGTCTCCCCACAAGATAACGGCTCCCTAAAGCCTCCCTGGGCACCCCCTGCCCTCTCCCCGACCGGCCCAGTTCGTCCTGACAGATGCTGCTAATCGGCTCAGGGGCCGAATCTGAGAAGGAGGCCGCTGGGAGCTGAATGTTGGAGTGAGGCCCAAGGGGTGAGAAGAGCTTTGGTTTCTAAGGTGATTAATGTTCCTGCTGACATAAGGCCCCCTCCTTGATCTTGGGGATTACGCCTCCCAACCGAGGCGGTGCGGGTGAAAGCAAGCCCCCGTGCCCGGGGCCGCCAGCTCAGGATGGGGCTCCTTCCCGGAAGGAGAATCGGTCGGTCGGTCAGTCGGCCTGCCTCTCACGGCCTCGCCGAGGGGTCCTCGGGGACAGCCCCTGGCCCGCCGAGGTCTCAGTTTCCCCATCTGTAAGAAGCTCCTTCTGACACTTGGCCTCCCCGCCTGTGGCGCACTGCACTCGATATTAGGGCCTCTGGCCCTGGTTTCCTCTGCTTTAAAGTGGGGATAATAAGCCTTGCATGAATAATTAATAACAATCACAAGCCAGTGCCTTAGCCTCTGCAAAGTGCTTTCCATCAGTTATCGGCACTGACCGCCAGAATCAGGGTGTGCTCCCTGGAAGAGGGGGTAAAGGGGGATGGCCGTGCCCAGCCCCTCAAGCTCGCCTGGGAGGAGATCCTGTGCTGTTTTCCTTAAAAGAGCCGGCGGGAGCTGGGGGCTCAGCGGTGGGATGGGGGCTTGGAAAGCACTCCCTGGGCACGTGGCTGACCCTGCTGAGGACAAGCCCTGGTGTAGAAATGCCCATCCCTGAAGTTGGGGGTGATTCCCACCCAAAAAGTGGCTCCTGCGCCTCTCTGGGCCTCAGTTTCCCCTCCAGTTCAAGTATTAAGTGCCCATACGTAGGTCAGGCACTGTACTGGGCACAGGGGAGACAACAAAAATGAAAGGCTTGCAGTCTCCCCATCTCTGACTCCTGGGGGTCTATGATTTCTACAGACATCCCATAAACCACCCCAAGACGTTCGTGGTCCAAGAAGCCGCATCTTTGGGCAGGGGAGTGCAGGATGAGCTTTGGGGTCCTCAGGAGCCGAGAGACAGTTGGGGTGACCCCTCTGAACTGATGGCGGCCTTGGCGAAATCCTGCCTCCCCTTCCAGTGTAATGGAGTCCTCCCTGGCCCAACCAGGGCTCCTCCCCTTACATTCAGGGAGTCAGACTGTCTTTAAAAAGGGGGGATGGCTAAGAAGGAAATGTCCCAGAAGGATCTGAGACAATGGCCATGGAAACAGGCTCGGGTTTCCTCCCGCCTCCCCTTCTCTGCAGCTTCTCCCTCTCCACTTCCTTTGACTTCCCTTTGATGGAAAGCTCCGTGAGGGCCAGATCTGGACCGGACCCGTCTTTGTTTCCCCGGCACCGAACCTTGAAGAAGGTCAGCTCTTTATCTGCGTCCAGGGAGTCGGATCTGATTCAATTGTCTTCCCGGGGTGCCCTGTGAGACTCCGGGGACACCCAGGACGATGACCCGTGGGCTGGGTAGCCGGGAGATACGGCCGCTTTCTCCAAAGACTTGACCCCGGAAAGACCTGGTCCCTGAGGGAGGATGCTGTCCTTCTATGGAGAAGCAGGTGACAGGAGGAAGTGAGCCCGGTACAACAGATGAAAGTAGACGCATCCATATGGAGCTGTCCCATGCTTCGGGAAGGAAGGGGAAAAAGGAAGTCCAAAGGGCACAGCGGCAAATGAAAGGAAACCTGTAGGAAAGCAAAGAAAAGCTGGGCAGCTCTGCAATCAGCGGGCAGTGTTTATTATATAGATTTTCTTGAAATGGAAACGTCTTGCTTTATATGGAATCCTATCTCAGGGTCTACTCTGGACGTGGCAAATTTCTTTTTCTTTTCTCATTTTGTATTTAAGTGTAAAATAGAAAAAATTAGTTATCTCCCCCCCCAAAAAAGGGCTTGGCCCAAGGGGGCCTTAAAGCCCTTTTCTGCTGTGAGACTAGAATTGCTGGTGATTTTGACAATCAGCAATGACCTGCCTCTTTTTTAATTTAATTTAATTTATTTATATATTTCAATTTTTATTTATTTCTTTTATTTCTTTTTTTCATTTATTTATTTATTTCTTATTTTTTCACCTGCCTCTTTATTTTTTTATTTTATTTTTATTTGTTTTTTCACCTGCCTCCTTATTTTTAATTTAATTTTAATTTATTTTTTCACCTGCCTCTTTATTTTTTATTTATTTTTTCACCTGCCTCTTTAGACACAGCGAATGGTAGCAGCGTATTTCATTTGTTTACAGCCGATTGATTCCTAGAATCAATATATATATTTGGAAAAACTAGAAAGGTTATATTTAGAGAACTAGAAGGCAGCCTGGGGCATGTATGGGCCGGATTGAGAAGGGCCTCCTGGAGGAGGAAACCTCTGAGCGAAGCCTTGAAGGAAACTGGGGATTCTCTGAGGCAGAGGAGGACCAGGAGATGCACAAGATCCCTTTTAGCTTCAAATCTCTGATCTGGGGCCACGCTGCTGCCCCCAAGGAACTGAGGGCCCAAGCACAAACGTTGAGAGAAGATGGGTCTGAACTGGAGGGGAGCTGAGTGCGGTCATTTAGAGGCCCTGAGCCCCAGAGCAGGGAGGGCACCGGCCCAGGGTCACCCAGCCGGGTAGCGGCCAAGCTGGGCCTTGGACACGATCTGCAGGTCCCTGTGTTCCCTTTGTAGACTTTGGCCCGTGGGGACCGCCGAGGTAAGCATCTGCTGCCTGGGGGCGAGGACCATTTCTGGACTCGGCTCTCGTTTTTATAGTTTATTTTATATCGGGGACAAACCACACAGCCGGGAAGGGGCATCCTCACGCTGTACGGACCTTTTAGAGAGTTCCGTTGAGGCAGACAACAGTGCTCATTTAGCGGAGGGACCCTCGCTCCTTCTCTGATTTCTGAGCCAGAACCTGGAGCCGGGGCCCACCAAGAAAACAGGCCTTTCCTCCATCATAGGCCCCAAGCCCTGCGAGTTGTTATTGCTGCTGGTTCGTTCTCTAAATCCGCCCGCTTGGCCCACGGGGCCGAGGGTCCCTCCCAGCCTGCCCCGTACCTCACTATTGCCTTATCGGAAGACTAGCTGGCAAGTTTGACCTGAGAGAAAGGGGGAACATCTGGTTCGGTGTTTCTCCACACATCTGGCTGGCTGGAGCGCGGGCCACCCCTTCTCTACAATCTGTTTTCCATCCCTTTGGGGGCCTCAGGCAGCAAACAAAGCAACAGAAAACGGAGGCTGGATCTGACTCCTTTCCCCCATTTTTTTGCCCATAAATTGAGGCCGGGGCCCGCCTGGAGATTAGAGCGGGACTTCTTAAACTCTTTCCACTCGCGACCCCTTTTGGCCTGAGAAAATTTGAAGGGACACCGAGGATAGAGATGTATAAAATAGGTACAGATTTCCTGATAATTGTCATTTTGCAGCCCCCACATTCAGCCCAATATGGGGTCGTGAGCCACAGCTTTAAGAAACTTTGTAATAGGGACAACTAGGTGGCGCTATAGTGGATAGAGCACCAGCCCTGAAGCCAGGAGGACCTGAGTTCAAATCTGGTCTCAGACACTTAACATTCCCTAGCTGTGTGACCCTGGGCAAGTCACTTACCCCCCATTGCCTCAGCACAAAACAAAACAAAACAAAGAAATTTTGCATTAGAAGATGAAGGCTCAGGTGACACAGGACCTTCAGTGGCACCTGTTTTCATGGGGAAAGCTGCTGGGGACCTGAGGGGGATGGGTGAGAAGGCCGGCAGTTCTTCTCACTCCAAGGATACCTAGGCTGTGATCCACAATGACTATTTGAAGGTCAGGGGCCAGGGAGGAGGTACCCACGTAAGTGACCCAGGCATCCATCCTGCCATAGGAGCCTTGCTTCAGGACCAGAGGGAGCCTCAGAAGCTTTTTTAAACAAGATAAGTCGAGGCCTTAGATGTAACTAGGATAGGGCATCCAGGACCCTGTCCCAGGGCACCAGAATTTAGAGGGTGCAAGGAAAAAGGAAGCGCTTTAGTGTTGCTGAAACCACTGTAATGGTAACTTATTCGCCTTTGGGCTCAAGTGACTTTTTTTTTCTTTTTTGCTGAGACAATTGGGGTTAAATGATTTGCCCAGGATCACTCAGCCAGGAAGTGTTAAGTGTCTGAGATCAGATTTGAACTTAGATCCCTCTGAATTCAGGGCTGGTGCTGTAGCCACTGCTCCACCTACCTGCCCCTGTTATTTTCATTTTAAGAAATGCAAGCTTGATTTAAGGGAACAGTTTGTGCTACTTGCATCAGGGCTGTTTCTTGCCGCTTGCCCTGGTTACCCCAAATTGCTCGTTAGGACTCGGAGAGTCAGGACTGACTGTCTCTGTTCCTCTGAGTCCGTGCTGCAAGGTCAGAGAAATATTGGCAAATCTGAGAATCCAAGGGGCCGAAGGGGCTTCCAAAGTAACGAGTGCAAGCTCCAGCTTACTGTGCAGGGATCCCCTCGACTGCAGGGAGCCCTCAAAGCTCGGCTTGGGGACCTTCAGTGACAGGGGGCTTGCTGTTGGGGGCAGACAGCTGCTCTGGACACTAGGAAGTCTTCCTGGGGCTTCTCCCCACTAACTTGCTGTCAGGCCATCCCAAGTGAATGCTAGAGTCATCAAAGGGAGAGATTTGCACAGGAGAGAGTCCTTGACGCCCAGCCCTCTTCCATGTGATTGCAGGGGGGCTGATTGCATCCTCTTGGCTGAGAGGACAGAACCACAGGAGAGCTGGCTAGATGGAGAACTGAAGCACTTTTTCTGGGTGATTTCCAGGCCTTTACTCTTTCCTGGAAATGGGGTTTGGGGGAGGTGGGCCAAGCTTGCTCCTGTAATTGCCCAGTTCAATTTCTTTTCTCTTTTTTTTGCCTATCCCCCCATGGTTTTGCTGCAGTTGTATACAGTGTTGTTTCCTTGCTTTTGTTGGCTTCCCTCTACATCTGTCAGCCCATCTCTTCCCAATATTCTTTGCCTGTTGTATGCTGTTCCAATCATGCCCTACAACTGACCTAGCCATTCCTCAATGGAGGGGCAGCTGCTTTTGTTTCCAGGACCCCCTTCTCTCCCTCTCCCTCCTCTCCTTTCTCTCCCCCCTCACCCCCCTCACCCCCTCTTTCTTTGTCTGTCTGTCTCTATGTCTCTGTCTGTCTCTCTCTTCCCCCCTTTCTTTCCTCTCTTTTTCTCTCTCTCCTCTTTCTCCTTCTCTCTCTTCTCTGTCTCTGTCTCTCTGTCTCTGTCTTCCCCCTCCC